>WSFP011450852.1:0-19734 GCA_009831015.1 Picea engelmannii
GAAAGGGACATCCAGTAGACGGGGATTGCTTCCAGTACCGACTTGATGAGTACTAGCCTACCAACCCTTGAAATCCATTTGTTGCTCCAAGTCTTCAACCTTTTTTCCAATTTTTCCAGCAACTAGTACCAATCTGTCTTCCTATAATCATTTGGTTTTAGGTGAAACCCAAGATATTTGAGGTCCTCCTCCAGGTTAAGTGTTTGAAAAGGTAGAAGGTCGAGGTAATACTGTGTATGTTCTTCCGTTGTCTGGGAGAAGAGGATATTGGACTTTTGTGCATTGATCCTCATGTCTGTGGCAGTTCTAAATAGTGTCAGGCCCTCTGAGAATGTGTCTGCATATCGATTCGAGCCATCACAAAATATTAATATATTGTCGACAAAGAGAAAGTGGGTAATGATCAACCCATTTGTGATTTTGATACCAGCGAATCTTCCACCCAAATTTTCCTCGGAAATGAACCGGCTAGGTCCTTCGGCCACTAGGAGGAAGAGTAAGGGAGAGAGTGGGCATCCCTGATGCAGCCCTCTTTATGCAAGAAATAATTTTGTTACCGAGCCATTGAGAAGAATGGAGAAAGATACCGAGCTTAAACAAGCCATTATACAATTTACAAAGACCAGCCTGAAGCCCAGGTGTATCAAAAGCATTCTGATGTAAAGCTGGTTTACTCGTTCGAAGGCTTTGGATAAATCGATCTTTACCACAACAGCTTTTAGCTTCTTTAGTTTGATACTATGGAGTCCTTACTATGCGACTCCTATGGCTTTCTGTATCTATCTTCCTTCAAGGAATCCAAATTGTTCATAGGAGATATGTTTGGAAAGTATCGCCTTCAGCCTCCTACTGATTACCTTGGAGATAATTTTGTAGAGGCAGTTGCACAGGGAGATGGGCTGGAAGTCTTCAAAGGTGGAGGGATTGTCTGATTTTGGAATGAGGTCTATAAAGGTGGCATTGATCGAATTGTGTATGTGTCCCCTTTCTCTAGATTCTTCGACCACCTTGAGTAGGTCGGATCCTAGAATGTCTAAACAACCCAAGTAGAATTCTATCGGTCGTCCATCAGGACCTGGGCTCTTTCCTTTTTGAAAGGATTGTAATACTTCTAGCAGTTCTCTTTCTGAGACCGGGGTTGTTAGTGGTTATGCTTCATCTTCTTCAAGAAAGCGGGGGAATATTCGTGCTACTCTAATGATTTGCGCGATGGATGTCCCTTGTTGTGCTGTAAAAATATCCTTAAAGTGTGAAATGTCGAGTTTGGAAAGATCAAAGTGTTTGTTAACTTCTTCCCCCCTCTGATTCTTCATAGCCCAAATGGTGTTATTCATTTTCCTACCTCTGGCATAGGCTTGAAAAAATTTGTTGTTTTCATCTCCGTAGGCTAACCACATAGCCCGACTCTTTAATCTCCACTGCACTTCTCTTTCTGCCAGAATGGCCCTGCGTCGAGTCTCTAAACCATACAGTTGTTCTTTTGCTTCCTGGTTGATGAACCCTTGACCATTTCCATCATAGAGTTTTGCTAGTTTTGTTTCGATATCGATCACTTCCTTATCCTCTTTAAATTTTTTCTCTCTTACCCACTCTTTGGTGGCTTGTTTGAGTCATTTGAGATTTTCTACGAAAAGTATTTCCGCAGGATTCTGGGATTCTTCTGGAATCTTTACCTACAGCTTTCGAACCAATTCAATAAAAGTTGGGTCGTTCAGCCATCCTTCAAAAAATTTGAAGGGGCTCGCCACCCTTTGATTTTTCGCCCAAAATTCAATTAGAATTGGATGATGGTATGATTCGCCTCCAATAGTAACCCATTGCCTAACCATCTCAGTGGATTCAAGTAGATCTTTGGTCAGCAAAAATCGGTCCAGTCGTTTTGCTACTCTATCTATACCAACCCTCCTGTTGGACCAGGTTGGAGATAACTTTTGGGGTTCCAAATCCACCAGTCCCTGTTGGTCCAGAAAATTTAGAAAGAATTGATTTAGAGGATCTGGTGCCGCTCGGGGACCCCAGACTTCCGAGGCTCCAAGCGAAAAGTTGAGATCCCCACCCAAGAGGAAATCCTTAGCCTTAAACCAGTGACAATCTGCTAGTGAGTTCCAATAAATTTGGCGATCCTGGTGTGGTCCATAGATGTTTAATATAGTTAATTTGCACCCCAAGTCTAAAGATGAGATAATAAGGCCAATCCCTGAGGCCAAGCCCCAAACACTTTCCATTTTACAGCTATTTTTCTTCCACCCTATTGCCAAGCCCCCCGAGCCGCCTTTGGCATCCACTGCAGCAAAGGACCAGCCCGGGAGTAGATTTTCCAATGATTTTGTTATTGTAACACTATCCCCTCTAAGTGTTTCTTGAAGAAGTATGACCTCCGGGGAGGTTTGTTCAATCAATCTTCATAAGGACGATTTTTTTGTCAAGTTCGCCAACCCATGACAATTGAAGGAGAGGATATTCATGGGGAAACACCTTCGAGGGGTAGCTTTTCTCTAAGCGCCCATTCGATTGAGGATTTTCTGCCAGTTTCCAGATCGATTATGGCCCTGTCTTGTGCAAGATATAAGTGAGATTTTTGGCCCCTTCCCTTGCCCACCAAGGTAATACGATGGATAGACCCCAAGTCGTGCCCCTCTGTCAGTAAATTCGAGGGGTGCTCCTTGAATACCGATCGATTCCTAAGGTGATAGCGTACTCTGGAGTCTTTTGAGGATGAATCGGTTGAGGCTGAGGGAGTGGCTTGTGCAGCCAAGTCGTTGGGGAGGAGAGTATTAGCCAAGGAAAGAGTTGAGGGTGTGTCCAAGGGGGGGACTGTAGACAGATCTTGCAGTATGGGGGAGGTGGGTTTTAGAGTAGGAGGGTTTGTCTGGGGTGGTACATGTTCGTCCACCCTCCCCAAGTGAAAGGAGGAGGAGATAAGAGAGGGTTCTATAACTGACAGAGAGGAGGAGAGGGTGCAGTGAAGGGAGGGAAATTTGTGAAGGGAGCACCTCCTAAGAAGTTTGGAAGGGGGGACCCCTTTGTTTGCTTCCAGGGAGTGACAAAACAAAGAAGAAAAAGGAAAAGAAGTGCAAGAAGTAACATCCAAAGGTGACATACCCGAAGTATAGTGTCCTGGTTGTGTTGGGGCCCTTGTAGTAGGTGTAGAGTCCAAGTCAGCACCCTCATAAAGTAAAGTTCCCGTACCCAACGAAGTCCTACGCTCCAAGCTCTGAGATTTTGTGGTCGGTTCCTCTGTACTCCACAAATCCAAACCCTTAAAGCCTTTTGAATCCCATGCAGCTTCCATTTTTTTCTTCAAAGGAGAGAGCGAGGAGTTCAAACCTTTGGATTTTTGAATCATACCTTTGAAGGGTAGGGGATAGGAAGCCACACCATGGCCATAAACATGGCATCTATGACATCTGAAGGGGATTCCTTCCTAATCCAGTGTTTGTACAAAAGTCCCTGCCACCAAATCGATTGTAATCTTCTGAAGTAAACCCTTTTTCAGATCAATTTTGACCAAGATGCAGGCTACTGTCATGAGTCATGTTTCTTCAAAGGACATGTCTGCTTCTAGAAAACTTCCCAGGAGATTACCAATGGCCGAAAATCTGTGAGTGTTCCAGTACTGCATCGGAAAACTAGGGAGCCACACCCAGATGGGTTCTTTGTCAACACATTCTCTTTTGGCATCAAAGGCTGGGGTCCATCTTTTAAGAATGGTAGGAGTGTCGGCAAGACACCAAACCTTTTTTAGTACCCAGTCCACCTCCTCTAAGTTTGTAAAGATGAAAGCGAACCAACCCCTTGTGAGAAGCTGAATATGTGGCATCTTAGAAAGTTCTGGTAGCTAGGTTTTTGTGACCCAACCTTTGAGGAAGGCTAGTCCCAAATTTTTCCCGTGTACTCTTCCCACCACCGCTCTTTCCAAAAATTCCAAGACCTTGTCCATCGCCATGTCCTCAACAAAAGCCAGTCATTTTGAACCTACCCTATCTCGATCACACTATGTAGACTTCGAATGTCCTTCCTTATAATGCATCTCTAAAGCAAGTTGAGCTTCCTTGAGAGGAGAAAATTTGGGAGGGAAATATTTATTTTCGGAAGAGAGGGATGCAATATTCGTCGAATCGGCCCCACCACTGCTTTTTTTCTCTCCACTTACCAATGTTGGTGTGGCTTCCTTTGTTTTTGCATCCACCATGATATCCGAGGGCGAGAAGATAGGAGGAGAGGGTAGCTCCTCTGTGAACAAGTTCGAACTCTTAGAGGAAGTGACCGTTGCCAGATCCGAGTAAGGGTAGGTTAATTCTGTGGTGAGTTCGCCCGATCCAAACCCCAAGCTTCCAGTGATATCCCCCACCGTCGTTGGGTAGGAGACGTGTTCACTCCCCCCATCCTTCAGAGTAATTTGAGCCTTCCATGAAAGACAGGAGGTTCGTCAAGGGGGATGTCGAACCTACCCATGGCGTCAGCGAAAAAACCTAGCCTCCAACATCCTCAGAATGAGGTACCCACTGTTCATTGACCGATTTCCCAGGGGAAAATGACTTTGTCAGATGCCTTGTCCCACCTGGCTATGATCGAAATCCCAAAAGTTCTCCATCAAACGTGGACGCTACGCCAGGCAACAATTGTCCCTCTACCCCAATTTAAGTGGGTTTTCCCACCTCTGGGAGAGGCTCCATTCTCATAAATAGTCTAGAAAAAAACAAAATAAGTGCGAGAAAATGTGGGCTCGGTCTGATCGCCCAAAATCTAGTGCCTGCCAATAGTCTACCCTAGCGGTTAGCAGCCATTAAACTGTCATCGACAGTGTTGTAGCAACCTCATCCGCTATTGGAATTTGACGCTAGGGTTTTTATCATTTGTACAATCTTGTTTAATTTGGAAGTTAAAAATATCCAAATCAATAAATTTCACCTTGTGACAAACATGATGGTACTAATCTGCGAAATAATCCTGAAAAATAGTTTAATTTGGAAAATAGTGTAAGTTCTGATTTACAAGAAGATATTTTGTATTTTCTTGATTCAAATAGATACACTATATTAACAACTTATGTATCAAAACAAGAACCCAATTTACAGATAGAAACAAAATATATTGATTACCAAGTCTCATATAATATACAACTTGATTTTAAATGACAACCTGAGGGAAATATTTTGAAAAATGGCTCTTTGCTTGTTTTCAATGAAAAAGTTATCTCTAAAACTTCTGAAAATCTGTTAGAAAATATAACATCTACTTCTTTAAACCCAGACTCTAAAAAAACTAAATGTTTATAAGTAGATACAGGGGAATCATTATTAGATATCATGAATTCATTAAACTCAAATTGTGGGAAAACTAAGGGATTTTCTTGTGAACCTATATTAGCTAATAATAACGAAGATCAAGAAGAAAGTGAATATGTTATCGATTGCACATACATTCATATTGAGGAAATAATGCATTCTTTCATTATGATTCTCTCTACATAATTATTGTTGCTAAATTCTAATTTATAGGAAGAAATATAAGATTATTCTCCAACTGTCCTTTTATATTATAATTTTGAAAATAAAACACAAAGTGAAAGTAGGTTAGAGTGTACAAATCTTGAGTATAGATAATTTTTCATAATGTTTTAACTTAGTCTCACCAGTTATGAGTCTGCCTAGAAGGAGGAAATGGTAATGCTCAATCTTTGGTTAATAAAAGACACACTCATGAAGTTAGTTCATATGGGAGAAATTGTTTGTTCACTTTCAACTTACAACTTGAGGCTCAAGAGTTAAATCAAGTCAAGGTTGTTTATGATATCTCTGTATTTGATGATGATATTTCTTTGTCGAAAGTGGATTTGTGTAGGGATGGATCACTCCTTGAATATATGCAGGTTGGCATTATCAATCACCCAAAGTAGATATTTATCGTGAAGGGAGCATGTTATGCTACACACAACAAATTTTCAGATCCTAAAGAAGAAGAAACAATATATCTACAACTCATCAACATGCAAAACAAAGGGAACAATGATGTAAATGAATAATCACTTTCAACAAGCATTATTTTAGAACTTAAAAATTAATTGTCATAAGCAAGAACACCACGTGCTTTTAGATTCCTTTCAATATTTCCATATTTATTACAATTTTTTCAAGAAATTATTAAAACTTGGTTGGAGTCATCATTTTCTCAATGTTATTTCCATATTTATTACAATTTTTTTCAGGAAATTATTGGAACTTGGTTGGAGTCATCATTTTCTCAATGTTTTCCACAAAGTAATAAGTATCTGCTAGTCCTTGCTATGAATTACTTTCATGATATTATAAATATTTCAATCCTTCATGGTGGAACATTTCATCCATTTAAACCTATACAAATATTTGATTTTTCTTATGATCCTTGACTGGCTACATTGACATTATGATTTCATTTGAGATACATATGCCAATGGTTCACATAGATTAGGATAGCATAACATAGCTAGTTTCATTCATTTATTACTATTTAAAATAAATACTTGGTCTAGATCTATTTTTATTCTGTTAATGAATTTCAACTGACTAGACCTTAAGGCCACCAATCCATACACGTATATGCTTTATTTTTCATTTATTTTTTATCTATCTATTTCTAGTTAAATGTTTTATTTTATTTAATGAATAGTTTGTTTTTTTCTCTAAATCCAAAAAATGGGCTAAAGTATGGGCCTCCTCTGAATTTGACTTATAAACCATGGATAGAGGCATAAGAAAATATTATAAGTTGTTCATTGTAAAAGGAGAGATTTAACAACCTTGAAAGCTTAACAAGAAGGCCCAAACATGCATACCCAACTCTCAGAATTAGGCACCATTTCACTTTCTTTCCAAAGCCGCTTCTTGAATTTATTTCAATAATTTACAATTCTCTAAGGTGTCAACTTTCATGTCTTTTCTACAATTATTTTAACCTTGCATGGCTTGTTCATTTGATTAACTTTTTTGTAGTTTCCCTGTTTGGTTAAGTGTGTGGCCTTGTAAAAGAAGACATACTTTCTAATCTTCATAATTTTACATTTTTCTTCTCAATCACGTCCTAGAACAAAGAAGCCATGAAAACATGTTCCATAATACTTGAAAGTTAAAACAATGGTGGAATTGATCCTTATCTTAATAACTGAGTCCTAGAAGACCTTTAAAATTAAGGTAAATGGTGATTCAACCAACCTAAAGATGTCATCCATTCACATTAAAGGAGCACACCATGTGAATGGTTTTCAGTCAAACATATAAGGTTTAAAAATTGTTTAGGGCATATTATTTTTTATACATGGCCAATCATTTCTTATTAATAGGAAATTATCCATGTAACTGTGTAAAAACCACTTCTTCCCCCATCCATTATTATTAAAAAAGGGGATGGGAAAGGAAGTTTAGTTTATAAAGGGGACATACAAATAACTTCGTTGGAGCTATGGAGGTTCATTGGTAGTAGGGTAAGGTCTGTGATGTCGGGGTGACCCCAATGAGGATATGGGGGGTCATTGGTAGTAGAGTAAGGTATGTGATGTTGGGGTGGCCCCAACGAGGCTATGGATGATCATAGGCAGTGGATCAACACTGCAAGAGCTGAAACAACCTATTATCTCAAAGTATTCAACCCCATTTAAAGTGAAACCATGTGACTATGACTATTACTCGTAACATCAAGTGATTCTCTAAAAGAAATACACTCCATATTTTCTATCTTTAGGAAATGTTTCTAAGTGACTGAAGCTATATGATTGGGGTACTATGTATTCAAGTTATAAGGGACGAACATAAAGAAACCATTTGTTTAAATTCTAAAGGTATGATTCCATCTAAGTTTTCTAGCTTCCTATTAAAAGATACGATGGAATAAGTAATGTTTTAAAGATGCATGGATTCATATAGTGTGTCTCCTTTTGTTGATCCCTCGACAACCCACTAAGTTTTAGGAAAAACTTGGCACCCCACTTTTTTGTCATTGGTTAGGACATGTTTCTTTATTTTAGGCAACACATTGAACTTATTTCCTTATTGCGTTGTTGCATTGATCTTTCTTCCAGATGGTCAAGTTAGATGGGTTCCATGTTTCACTTGCTTGGTTTTGATTAAGTTATTTTATCGAGCTTTATTCTTTATTCAATTTTGGTTTCTTTCTTTGTTGTGCATATTTGTATACTTTTATATGAAACGTTAATGAATGAAAAGCCACTAGTGGCCAAGCCATTTGGAGATAGACTTCAATTCTAAAATGCATGATTTGTGGAACTATTTCCACTAACTTACCAAGTTTTGGAATGGTATAAGAATTTGCTTTTATAGTGTATAATTTTCTCATTTATGAACACCTTGTTTTATTGTTTTTATCTCATAAAAAGCAAATTGTAGTTGACTGTTCTTTTTAAGACTTTTTGTAATGCAACTTGTCATTTAAATTCCTGTTTTTATTTTCTTAAGTAACTTCTTACTAAAGCTATGAAGTAGAAGTATATTTGGTGCCATGTTTACCTCATTAGTTTTGTTAGTTTATCCTAGTCATCATTCTACACTTTATGTATTATATTAGCTGCATCTCATCTATTGCATTTAAAAACACTTAAACAATGGACTGGGGTGCATCTAATAAAACAACACAAAACCATTTGAAGGTTGTTGATCCATGAATTGGATAGATTCCCTATTCCAAATAGTGTAAGGTATAATTAGGACCTTTCATTGTGGTGAATCCATACTAATTACACAGGGTCATTCAACCCCGTCAAAAGATTGGGATCAATCCACAAATTGGGCCTCTTCTTCACTTATTTTACTTGATTATCCCTCACTTTGGGAATCAGGCTTAATAGCCAAATTAGTCCCTCCTTTCACTAAATGCGGTGTGGATGGGTCTCGATTTTGGAATTTTCCCCAATCTCCAAATTGGCCCTTCTTACTCTTCAAACTCTTCTTTGTCTTTGCTCAAATATCTATTCCTTCATTTCGAACTATTCTTTATACTTTCAAAATTCGACCAAGTTAGAACCTTTATGGGGTCCTAGTTTCTCAATTGGCTATGACATCCAAATCAAGCCTCCTTTTCACTTAGTTGTTATTGCCATACCCCAATTTCTAAATCGGACCATATCCTTACCATTTGTACCATACATACCGTACAAATTTTAAACCTTGTTTGATGTGATTTTTGAACCATGTTCAATGATTTCCTTTAAAAGCCACATATCCTTGATTGGTACAAAAATTCAAAATTGGTCCCTCTAGTCACTAAAATGCTTTATATTCTTCCTAATTCAGTGATCGACCCCAACTTCAAAATTGGGCCTTCCCTTTACGAATAATGATGACACGGGGTCCCGATTTCTTAATTGGATCCAATGTTGAAATCAACACCCTTTATTGCAATTCTTTTTTGCATGTGTGAAACCATTTTTCAAACTCTTCGAATGTGTGAAACCATCTTCCATACTTTCCACACATGCAATTTTATTTTTTTTGAATTTTTTTATTTTCAATTCGATTGTGATTAGGCTTTTTTTTTATGAATGTTAGTGACACAGGGTCTCGATATCTCAATTGATCTTGATTTACATGCAAACTTAGGTCCTGCTTTTTTATCAGGATCGAAATTTAAATTGATTTCCAATTCATGCCATGATATCTCAATTAGTGTCAACTTCAAAATCAGGCTTGACTTCAAAATCGAGCCTGCCCTCACCTAAAGTAGTGATGCAGGGTCCTAATTTTCAAATAGGCCCCGATTCACAAAACATTCCCTCCTTTTAGTTTGGTCTCTTCGCACATGTGACATCACTTTTAAGGTTTTAATGGATTTATTTACGTATGCATACCACCTATACATTAACATTTATTTAAGACACGTTCTATCTTGACTTGCTTTGATAGTGCCATAGCTCGAATTACCATCCTTTTGAACTTACGAATAAATTAATCTTTCCCTTGGAATTTTGATTTAAAAGTTTGAAATGGAAGAAAATCTCATTTGTTTGAAAGTTTGTGCATTGAAGTGATGATTAGACTCCCTTTTAATGCTCAAAATTTCCAATCAAACTCAAGAATGTTACTACGCAATTTTATTTTATTTTTGTCTTTTTATCGACTTCTCTAACCATGACACTCTTGTTTGCTTATCAATTTTTGTTTTAAATGAACTAGGTGGATATTTTCTTTGGCGGTGATATCTATACACATTTGAACTTTCTTAGTTTAATTTTAGTGAGATATTTGCATGAGTCCTGATTTTTTTTTTTTTTTTCTTACAATTTTTTTCTTACAAATTGATTATTTAGAAATCTGAGTGTGAATTCTAAATTATAGATAAATTAAAAGATCTGCTACATTGGTATGAACCTTATTCTATGATCAACATCACCATACTTAAAAGTCTAATTTATATCTCAAAATTTCTAGCAGTTAGTTACTGATGCATTTTATTCAATTTTTAAGCTAAAACTTTGCATGTCTTATTTATACATTGTGCTCACCTATATGAATATTGATAGGGATACTCATGGGTATGATAAGAAATAATAAGGTTAACATGAGAGATATATTGTAGGCCAATTGAAGGATCAAATGGGATTTGTAAAGGAGACAACACTAAAAAGCGGGCATACTCCCACAACTACAAAGTCATCAACTAGAAGGGAAAATAACTATGCCAAAGGCAAGCAACCAGTCATGGAAGCCTAGGCTGCTAGAGATAATAAATTTCCCATTTATTGAAGAAAAAAAAAAACCATACTTGGTTTTAGTTTTTTTTTTGTTTTTTATAAATAAAACCATTTCTCATTTAGAGATAATATGGGAGAGGGCTCATGGATGATAAGAACCTAGATGAAAGTGAAGAATAAGATATTTCTATAGCACAAAGTTTAAAATAATCTATCATACAAAATGTAATAGCCAGATATCCAATGATGCCTTATGTAGAAGTGATCAACTAATTGATACATCATACAAATGTTAGCAAAAGGATAATTCTAAATGATTATAAGAGGTATGTTGGATCATTCACGTTAGCTGATTTTGAAGCCTATTATAAATTGTCAAAGGTTGAAATCCATTTCACCAACGAGTGGCTGAAATTATTTATAAGTGACCATAACTGCTATAACATCTTGGTTGATTGGTATGAGGAAGGGAGAACTTTCAAAGCCTTAAGAAGCAAACCTTTTACCAATATACACATCAGGTCAAGATACACATGGACAACCCAATTGATCAACATAATCTTTTTTGAAAAGGATGCAACCCATGTGAAGATAAGCTAGGTTCCAATAATGTATTAAATCATTGAAGGAGGCAAATTTTCAATTGGACTACTATACTTTATAACTCGCAGAAGCCATTGGGAAATCTCAATTTGATGCTCTCTCAGAAACTCCCAAATTTTACATGTCTTCTTACTTGTTATATGTAATATGTGCTTCTAACACATTCATGGGGTTAGGCTAGTCTTGGTCCCGAGAAAAACCTCCCATTAATGTTTATTTTGAGATTTATGGAAGAACAAGTACCAATTTTAGTATGCACTTATCTGTGATAGTTTCTTGGCATCATTATATGAACTCATTTTTTGTGAACCTCACATAAGAATATCTCTATAAGCTATAAAGGTGTTGAAAAAAATTGGATATTAGTAGTTTGATGAACACTCTACCTATATCGTGATTTATGGTGTCTCACAAGTAGCTCATATGCTTCTGGGATATGACATACCAAATAGGTTGATCATTCACGAGATTGGGTATTATAAAACTCTACATGGTTTCAATTCCTACTTGATCAAACACCAAAGGATATTGTGCCCAACCTATCTACTATATATAGGCATGCATGGGATAACAGATTCCACTTGGATAGGATTGAAGGATAAACTATTGTGACATATCATTTCAAGTTAAATAGAATTCAAATACATGATCCCTTGGGGATTGTTGCAAAAAAAATATTAGAGATGAGGATCTCTTTTCCTTACCAACATCAAGAGAATGAGGTTGAAGAACATTGCAGGAGAATGATTGAGTTATGCAAATATTTTGAATAATTTGTAATTCATTGCCAAGGAGAAAGAAAGAACAAAGAAGGAAAAATATACAAGGGATACTTTTGAGAGGTAATCTCTTTGAGAAAAAAAAAAGAATATCAATAAAAGAGAGGATTGTAGGCATTAGAGAAGGTCAAAGTAGAATACAAGCCTAGAAGAAGATAACAAGCAAAAATAAAAGATGACACAAAAGAAGAATTGGTAAAGACGAAAGAAGCATGTGTTAAAGGTAGGGTTGAATCGGTAGTAAGGAAAACATAAGTAGAAAGCAAATCCAACGATGACGCATAGGATGAAGAGTTAGAAAGGAAATAATTTGAGTTAAAAGATGAGGAGTAGAGGAGAATTGAAGAATAAATGAAGAAGAATATTTAAAATAGCATTCAAGCATAAGAGATCATACAAGAAAGAAATGAGCTAATTGTTGGGTTGTTATATTCTTTGTAGTGAAATTCGAAGGTCAAGGTGGATTGATCGAGAAAATTTGAAGTCGAAGTAACCAACAACAAGTAGAAGAGATTAACCAACAAGATTTCGATAGGAGTTCGTGTGGCAACTAACTAAAGGTCGAATGAAGGTCAACTGGTAATCCGACTAATACTCAACTGTAATAGAATCCCAAGATTCATGGGATTTGTAGCCAATGATTTGCGTGGATTTGTAACCATTTTTGGGTGCCTTTGTTTAGGGTTTTTCCTACTGTAAAGCCTAAACATAATGCATGTTTTAATTGTATTAAGTGAGTCATTGAAATGATATTCATTCTAATCTTTAGCACTAGGTTGTTGTTCATGTAGATGTAAGTCGAATTAGATACAAGGTTGTTCTTGTAGAAGCAAGAGGGTATGATGTCTATTATGTATTACATGTAGACCAAGGTTAGGAATGTAACCTTTTATTATGAATGAATAATATAACAAGAGAGAAAGACGCTCAAGGAATGCTTGGTTTCCCGTTTGGGTTTCTAGGGTAAAATATTTTTGTATCGTGTGTTTGCTTTGTCATTTGTTTTCTAGCTTAAATTTTTCTTCCTCTCTTCCATTAGATTTAGTGTGGAAGTATAATTTATAACATGTGGTATCAAAGCTTGGTTTAACAACCTTGGATATGAGCTAAACCCTAGGTCCAGTAAGAGTCGTAAGTCAAAGATATTTAAATTTGTGCTTAAAGAATGGCAAGTAGCTTGAGAATAAAGATAAAAAAAATTCAATGGCTATAATTTTGAGCTTTGGAAGATGAAAATTGAATATCTCCTTGTAGATCGAGAACAATGGGTGGGAATATGTTCGAGTACCATTCTAACATGTATGTCAAGGGAATAATGGGAGAAAATTGAGAGAAGGGTAAGGACTATTATTCGACTGTGTCTTGCGGATTCGATGCTACTGAATGTATCAGGTGAAGACTCGACCAAGAAAATGTGGGATAAGTTGGGAATCTTGTACTAGTCAAAATCCCTGGTAAATAAGTTGTTCCTTATAAAGAAACTATATATTTTGATGATGAGTGAGGGAAGTTCGGCAACTGAGCATTTAAATGTGTTTAATACCATAATAAGCCAGTTATCTTTTGTGGATATTAAAATCACTAAGGAGGAGAAATGTATTAGCCTATTATGTTCTTTGCTAGACTCCTAAGATAACTTAGTCGTGACTATAGGGAGTAATTCAACAACATTAGTGCTAGAACAAGTGGTTCCATATCTACTGTCATAAGAAATGAGAAGGAATAAAATGGAAGGATCGACCAAAGATGATTTAATGGTGTGAGGTCAACCAGTTGACAGAGATAAAGGAAAATTATTTGGTAGAAATTCTAAGTCAAAGGGTAGATATAAATCCCATGTTCGGTCAATGAAAATATGTTGTAAATGTGGTAAATGTGGGGATTATAAAAGGGACTACAAGTCGAAGGCAATGGAAGTCAATACATGATCTGATGAGAAGCAGTCAACTGAGAGAAAGACTACTCCATACAAAGGAGGCGATGTGTATCTAGCATCGACCAATACACAGTTGGATCAAGATGTTTGGTTGATCGGCTCAGGAGCATCCTATCATATGACACCACATAGAGAATGGTTCTATGAATATGAATGATATGGAGGAGAATATGTGTTATTAGGGGATGACTCAATAACCAAAATTATCGAACGAGGAAGAGTCTGACTAATATTGTAGGATAGGAGGAGTAGAACCCTTCCAGGTGTGCTACATATTTTGGGTTTGGCAATAGAACTTGATATATGTCAGCAAGATGAGTGATACAAGAGTGAAAACTCTATTCCAAAAGGACACTTGCAAAATGGTTAGAGGTTTGATAGTATTAATGAAAGGAGTTCAGATTGGAACCCTATACAAGTTATTAGGGAATGTTGACTTGATTGTATGAAACAACATTGTTGTTCCTGAAGTCGACCTGAATCGACTCAAATTGGGATGATTTGATTCAAACCAACTCGACAATTCTTCATCAAGTCGACTCGACCATGCTATGGCACGAGAGGATGGAATACATTGGAGAAAAATGACTTTGAGCTATGCGAAATAAAGGTACAATCAAATTTTTTCCTGAATGTAATTTAGAAGTCTATTTTTTTGAACATTGTATATATGGAAAACAAAGTCGGGTGAGGTTCCCATTTGAAGTGACAAGGGAAAAGGGGATTCTAGAATTGTTTCATAGTAATTTGTTTGGCCTTGTTTCAATTCCTTCACTTGGTGGATCCATGTATTATGTCTCCTTCATAAATGAGTTTTCTAGGAAGACATGGATATATTTCCTAAGGAACAAATTAGAGGTTTTCGATAAATTCAAAGAGTTTAAGTCTCTTGTGGTAAACTAGATAGATAAGAAGATCAAGGTGTTGAGAATTTCCAATGGTGGTGAATTCTATGGAAAGGATTTTGAGCAGTTCTGCAAGTAGTGTGGCATAGCAGGCCAAAATACCACTCAAGAGCATCCTATCATATGACACCACATAGCAAATGGATCTACGAAATTGAACAATATGAAGGAGAATATGTGTTATTGGGGGACGACTCGAAAACCAAAATTATCAGACGAGGAAGAGTCTGAATGATACTACAAGATGGGAGGAGTAGAACCCTTCAAGGTGTGCTACATATTTTGGGTTTGGAAATAAAATTGATATATGTCAGCAAGATGAGTTATGCAGGAGTGCACACTCTATTTCAGAAGGATACGTGCAAAATGGTCAGAGGTGCAATGGTATTAATGAAAGGAGTTCGGATTGGAACCCTATAAAAGTTATTATGGAATGTTGACTCGACTAGATGCAACAGCATTGTTATTCCTAAAGTCGACCTGACTCGACTCAAATCGGGATGATTCGATTCACGGCGACATGACAAGTCTTCTTCAAGTCGACCTGACCATGCTATGGCATGAGAGGATGAGACACATTAGAGAAAAAGGACTTTGAGCTATGAGAAATAAAGGTACGGTTAGATATTTTCCTAAATGTAATTTAGAATTCGATTTTTGTGAAAAATGTATATATGGAAAACAAATTCGGGTGAGGTTCCCATATAAAGCAACAAGGGAAAAGGGGATTCTATAATTGGTTCATGGTGATGTGTTTGGCCCTGTTTCAGTGCCTTCACTTGGTGGATCCTTGTATTATGTCTCCTTCATAGATTATTTTTCCAGGAAGACATGGATATATTTCAGGAGGAATAAATCATAGGTTTTCAAGAAATTCAAAGAGTTTAAGTCTCTTGTGGAAAACTAGACAGATAAGAAGATCAAGGTGTTGAGAAATGAAAATGGTGGTGAATTCTGTGGAAAGGATTTTGAGCAGCTCTGCAAGTAGTGTGGCACATTAGGACAAAATACCACACCATATACCCCAAAAAAAATGGAATTTTTTAAAGAATGAACAAAATGTTGGAATATTCAACAACACTAAGAGGAGGGGAGTGAATTAATATTGGAAAAATTTTAACCACTTTTTATTTTTACCACCTTAAATTATCATCACATAGTCAACCAAAAGCAATGAAAAGAGTTAAACATAACAAAAATACACATTACATAGATATTTTACGTGGAAACCCAATAAGCAAGAAAACCACATAACACTTTTCTTATTTTAATAAAGAGTTAAATTCTTTACAGGATTCAACCTATGAGGATAGGATTCAACCTATGAGGGACACCAATCCCTGTAGTAAACACCCACTTACAACTTTTCAAGCACCAAATTGACAGGATCCAACCTGTTCAGAAGATAAGGACACCAATCCTCACTATAAGCACCCACTTACAATATGCAAGCACCAAATTTATAGGCACCAACATGTTATGAGGATGAAGGACACAAATCCTTTCTGTAATTTTTTGCAATCACCCACTTACTCGATACACCTATTGCCTTTAAATGTTTTGCAAGAGACACCAATACCTATTTTTTGCTTTGCAAGCACCCACTTGTAGGAGACACCAATCCCCTATTAATGTTTTTCAAGCACCCACTTGCAGGAGACACCAATCCCCTTTTTCTATTTTGCAAGCACCCACTTGCAGGAGACATTAATCCCATGTTAATGTTTTGCAAGAATCCACTTGCAAGAGACTCCAACCCCCATAATATATTTCTAATATTATCTCTAATGTTCAACACTATGATCTGGATACTTAGCTATCCATTCAACACTCTGATTTCCTGTAGTCTAATTTCCAACACTTTGATTTCCTGCAGTCTATTTTCAAGCACTATGATTTCCTACAGTCTAATTTCCAACACTTTGATTTCCAACACTCTGATATGGATTCTTAGCTACCCATTATGCACTCTAATTTTCTGCAATATGATTTCTAGCACTCTAATTTCCTGCAGTCTGATTCACAACACTCTAATATACTGTCGTATGATTTCCAACACTCTAATTTCCTCAGTCTTGTTCGACAACACATGTATTCCAACAGAAGATGAACACCTTCAATAACCACTCACACAACCAGATCAAAGATAAACACACAGATATTTTGACGTGGTAAAACCCCTACGGGGAAACATCCATGACCCCAACCAATGTGACCACTTGGAGAAATTTATTAATGCAAAAGAAAAAGATTACATAGAGATTTTACAGGAGAGTTTCTCACAATCAGCCATCGAAAAATGACCCTCCATGCTCTTTAAATAGAGATCATGGACCAATCAAGTGTTAAGCCATGAATCATTGTAGCCATTAAGATCGAGGAGAATATGAACCATCAGATCACTCTATGTCGGGAACATATCGTAGCCGTCATATTTCCTAACTACAAATGCCTACTAATGCATACTAAAGAAACACAGTAAGAAACACACTTTTACCTAACGACACATTAGACAAAGTAGATCTTAACTAACTCATAAGTATCTAAATATCCTAACATCCCCCCTTAAGAACAACTTGGGATAGGATTGAAGGATTTACAAAAGTGACACAATAGGAGAACGAAGGAGGCATTAGAGTATATCCTCCCTTAATGACAATTTCCTAAACTCCTAACATAGATCGAATTTTGGAAAACTTCACTTCTATAAGAGACTTTGTGAAAATGTCTGCAACTTGATATTCTATAGGGAAAAATAACACTTTAATAACTCGATCATGAATGAGATTTTTTATGAATTGCATGAGTAGCTCAATGTGTCTTCTGCGCTAATGATGAACTAGGTCTTTGGTGAACTTGATGGCAATCTGATTTTCACACCAAAGGATAGTCAGATGTTGCTGCTGGAATCCAAACTATGAAAGGATCTTTTGAAGCCACAAGGCTTCTTGAATTACATTTACCACTGCTCGATACTCTGCTTCTGTTGAATAAAGTGCAATAGCTTGTTGTTTATTACAAACCCAAGTGACAGGTCCTGAACCAAGGTTGAAAACATAACCTGTAGTAGACTTTTGATCATCAAGGTCTCCGACCCAATCTATATCAATGAAACCAACCAATAAAGGAGTCCCTCCTGAACTATAATGTATCTTGAACTGAACTATACCCCAAACATACCAAAGTATCCTTTTAGTTGTTTTCCAATGGCCTTCATGAGGTGTTTTCATATACCGGGCAACAATACAAACAACAAAGGAAAGATCAGGACATGTATGAGTCAAGTATAAGAGTCTACCAACTAACTGATGGTACAAAGTGGCATCAACTTTAGGATAATTATATGTGGAAACAAGCTTGACTCCATACTGGAAGGGAGAAGGGGTTGGTTTAAAATTTTCCATGTGGAAGCAACAAAGAAGGGAAAAAGCATACATAGACAGGGAAAGAAAAAATCCTTCATTGGTTTGCAAAACTTGGAAGCCAAGGAAACAGTGTAAAACTCCTAAGTCTGTCATTTCAAATTTCTTCTTAAGGCTGGTTTTCACATGGTTTAAAAGTTTGGAGCCACTACCAGTAAGGGTAAGGTCATCAACATAAAAAATAAGGATGATGAGTTGGATTCCTACTTTCTTGGTATAGACATTAGGATCATAATGGCATCTAGAAAATACAGTGTCAATAAGAAAGTTGTCCATTTTAGAATACCAAGCTCGAAGAGCTTGCTTAAGACCATACATATATTTGTGAAGGAAACAAACAAAGCTAGAGTCATTCTGGACATAACCAGGAGGTTGTTCCATGTATATTTCTTCTTGAAAATCCCCATGCAAGAATGTGGATTTAACATCCATCTGATGGAACTCCCATTTATGTGAGGCGGGAAGGGAAAGAACAAGGTGGATGGAATTTGTTTTGGCTACAAGGGAAAAGGTTTCATTATAGTCAATTCATTCAACTTGGTAAAATCCTTTGACAACTAACTGAGCCTTGTGCCTTTCAACACTTCCATTTGATGTGTACTTAGTTCTATAGACCCATTTACATCTAACAAGTTCTATTCCTTTTGGAAGAGGCACAAGATCCCAAGTATCATTTGTCATTAAAGAACGATACTCTTCACTCATTGTTGTATCCAAATCTGGATGACCTGAAGCTTCTGCAAATGTCTCTGGATCATGAGTCTCTGAAACTTGAGACAAAAGAGAAGAGGCTCATTCGAATTGTGAACATGTCCAATGTTGATCTGAAGGATCATTGATAAGATCACCAACTACTTCTCGTTTTGAACGAACCCATCTAGGAAGCGATGGTGTTGGTGTTGGTTCAGGTTCAATGGAATCATCTGGATGAAGATGAGCAAGATGAGGTGGATTTTCATCCTCACTATCATCATCTGAAGAAGAAACCAGAATAGGAACATAAGAGGGCACAAAGGTTGAATATGGCTCGCAGGCCGAACAAGGAAAACTACCGATTAGGCTCGCTGGCCAAGATATTTTCATCAAATTTAACACCTATTATAACAATAATTTCATTACAATGTGGTTGAAGAATTCTATAACATTTGACATCTTCAAAGTAACCAATAAATATGCACTTCTCATTTTTAGGTTTCAATGCTTTCCTTTTCTCACCAGGAATGTGAGCCCATGCTACACTGCCAAATACACATAAGTGACTTACATCTGGTTTAATTTTAGTAGATGCTTCTTCCGATGTTATATTTTTAAGAGCCTTTGTGGGAGTGTGATTTACTATGTAATTTTCACAGTTGATGGCTTCCACCCAATACTTTAGACTTAATCTCTTTCTCTCAGCAACACCATTTTG
>WSFP011450856.1:0-19734 GCA_009831015.1 Picea engelmannii
TTAACACATTAATGTTTGGATAACAAATTAAAGGCTTAATAACTTATTAGAAAACTTTACGTATGAAGGGAAAGGGCATTGAATGGAGGGATAAGGTATTGAATGGAGGGATAGGGTATTAAATGGAGGGATAAGGTGGGTGGAATTAATTGAAGGTAGGAGGCAATGAATGGGAAGAGGAGGATATGAGGGGGCAGAGGCCTTCAGGAGATGATTATGAAAATTTGGGGAGTAAGCATTATTTTGGGAGAAGGGTTGTATTTCCTGGTTTGGATATTTTTCTAGTTTGGGAGTTTGGGTGGATTGTTATAGGGGTGCACCAAGTTGTTGGGAGTTTTGGGCTCGGGGGCCAGGAATCCTCACAGAATCATGGAGCTAAGGAGTCGGAAAGGCTGCTCCTAGCTAGCTAGGTGGTCAGAGCATCACGCAGAGTTTTGGGCAAAGCAGCAGAGAGAAAAGTCGGATATTGGGATAATAACATCAGCCAGAGGTATCTATATTCATGAATTTGTTGGGTTATGGGGTTGTTATGTAATTTATTAGATTGTTGTTCATAAATTTAAATTTATGTTGCTTATATGCTGAATGAAATTGCTTATTGCTTATGCTGAATAATCTTAATGTAAAAATTTACAAATTTTTTTACGCTTTGTTAAACTAGGTTCTTACACATTTCCCTCGAGGTCCCTTGAAAAAATATCTCTCAACTTGGCTATACGATTCTACTCTATCAACGACATACTCTGTGATGTACCCTCCAATGGTACTATCAAACCAGTGATCTATTGCTCATGATACGGTGTTATCAACTCTCTTGACCTTCTTGATCAACTCCGACATCCAAACCATAAGAAGACTAGATCGGATCTCAAACTGGGTATTTGCTAATCTAGCTAGCCACTCATATAGCTCTTGATGGATTTCTCCAAAGAAGATCTCGTATATATCGGTGAAGATATATTTCTCCAACCAATCCTCTGAACTAATATTAGGGTTCTTGTTATGGGCTTCAACGAAGTCATTTTCTTGATCTTCTATCCACTTTTGAGTCTCTGTCTTCGATGGAAACCACCTTGACATTCCTTAAGAATACTCTGGTCCCGGCAACGAAACCATTTGTTGGCACAGGGGCAGACCCAGGGTTCAGCTTCAAGAGCACACCAACAAGCCCTAGTTATTGTCCCTTTCGGCAACACCTGTGAAGCAGATGGAGTCTCACCCGAAGCAGCTATGAGGGGGTTGTAGGACATATATGTCTACAACCAAAGGAAATATCAAGTGGATCTCAAACAAGAACAACACAACATTCATGTATATTACTTATCAACTTTGATCCATTCCATGCATCTATCAGATCTACCACAATAATGCACTAATAGTATATAAATGATAGATACAAAATACCAATCACACACAACACAAAATATACGTGGTTCACCCTCTCTCTAGGGCTACGTCCAAAAAACTATGCTATATTATATTTAAGTAAAGCATACAGTTCTTATATGCGCTCTTAGCTAGCAGATCTTCTCTCTTCTCCTTCATTTCTCTCCCCTCCCTACGCACCTAGCTGTGGGGTTGATCTTCACACCCAACTGAAGATCTTACAACACTAGAAGGCTCTCACACTTAGCACTTCTCTCTCACATAATCTTACTCACTTAGACACACAACAACAATTAATTCTCAATCGACTTGACACCAATCGATCCCAAGTCCTTTAGACCTCTATTTATACACTACAATCACTCACTGGCATTCTTAAGCTGAAACCTAAGTGTCAAAACCCTATGTGCTAAAACCCTAAGTGTCTAAAACCCTAGGTCAACTTGACCTGTGATTTCACAGCTTCCCCGGCCTGTCTTTCCTTCCTTCTCGCGCAGTGATCCAAATCATATAACGGTGGATTTTTCGTTTTACTGAGTTGTCCATAGTCCTTCTTCCTTGTTGACTTGTCATTCTCGATCTCCTTTTCCAACGACTTGCTTTCTCAGGCTTCACTCCATCTTTTCTTCTCTTTTGCTCACTTCGACCCAGTATCAGTGTCTTCTGCAAAGTTTGCTTGATCCCTTTTCTTCCTTGATCTTCGCTTTCTTCCATAACCAAGGGCCAACAACGTTCTTTTGGAAAAAAAATTCCAGGATGAGAGTATCCAACTCATCCTTAATATCACAATTATGTGTAAACATGGGTATATTACAGGTTTCAAGTTCATTAGTAGTCATCAGGATTAGAGAGGGGTCAACTTCGATAGGATTGTCAAGAGAAATGACTTTAGGAGGTTCAAGAGAATATGGATTAGTGACCGATGCAAATAAATTCTTGTTGGTGTGAAGGTTATTAAGTTCCCAGTAGTCGACAGATGCATACGAGTTGGTCTTGTGAAAGGTACACTAGGGCACATTTTGGGGCATGGAGGGTGATGTAGGGAAAACATTAGAAGGACCAACATTAGATGGACCAGATTGGGTTTGAGGAGAGTAGATTGGAGGAGCCACTTTACACTCCATGGTCAAGGCCTGAAGAAAGGCCTAGTCCAAGGAAGGACTCTCAAACAAATCAACTTCACAATAGAAAACCATTAACAAGTCAGAATTAAATTTAGCAATCCGTACATATTCCGGATTAGAAATGTGCAGTTGGATGTGCAACTTGCAGAAGACATCGATGTAGATTTATACGAATTGATTTGAGAGTTTTCAAAGCTGTATACATTTACCAAGGAGTTTATGGTGATATCCCATGGGATAGAAGTGGTCTCTTAATGCCTAGAAAAATCCATCCTAAGATGTGAGGTGTGCAGGCGTTGTAGTTGTTGTCTCGCCGATCTCGATGACCAACGAATCATTCTCGAGATGAATATCCCACCAAGATTATGCAATTCCATCCAACTGCAAGCTTTTGATCTGAAGCTTCATGTCCTCATCCATCTGGGTACATGTCTTGAAATAGGTGGAGAAACCGCAGATTCAAGGATTGACAACCTCTCGATTAATTTCGCTTGAAATTTGGGCAATTGAAAGCGCATATCAAATTACATGGGTGTCGGAGCTCGTCTTTGTTGTAGACACAGTAAATAATTAAAATGTAGAGCTAAATCTTGGATTGGTGATGACGTATTGGATGTTGAATCCTTTGTGGAGGGTTCTTTATGAGACAACATGTTTTCATCCATCAAACGGTTCGATATAAAATATTGGTGTTGTGAACATGGATAATCTAAGTCTGTGTGCACTTAGATTTGACCCTCGGATGTCAGGATCTCTAGAAATAGAGGACACGAGATCTGATTTGTAGTAAGTATGGAGAACTGAGGCCAAGAAGGTTATTTTCCCTCTAGATTTGAATCATGCAGTGAAAAAAAAAAAACCTGAAGGAACCAGGTGCACCTAAGATCTGAAGAATGCAGAGAAAATATAAGGTGAATAGACTAGGTGCACCCAAGAATAGAGCCGAGGAGGTTGGTTTCACTATATATTTCATCCAAGAGGCCATGTGCACCAGCTAGATGCTTCCAAGAGGCTATGCACATTGTAAGAAATCCTTAGGCTATGCTGGAATTTTCCCAATCTATTGGATTCCTTGATATCGACAACAAGGAGGTAAGACTAAAAACCCTGAGAAGGGTGTGTAGAGAAAACCCTGAAGGGGTAGACTGGAAAAACTTAAAGAGGGTGCACTAAAAAACCCTGATGAGGGCATGTAGAGAATCCCTAAAGAGGGTGCACTGAAAAACCTTGAGGAGGGAGTGTAGAGAAACCTTGAAGAGTGTGCACTAAAATCCTAGGAAGAGCATTGTGAGAATCCACCAACAAAAAAAAATATATGAAATCAGTGGATGGCTTCCCGTTTAATTCTTGATATCGAGCAAAATCTTGTTGAGATCTAGGATATGATACCAATTGATCTACATGCAGATCTGAAATGAAAATATGTAGATCTGAAATGCAAATAGAAAACTCAATGCCCAATCTAAGAATAGATATAAACAAAGGAAAAATAGAGAATAAATGAAAAGAGACCAAGCGCTTAGACAAAAAAATGACCATCAAATCTATTATGAGAGAGAGGAGCACCTTTTATATGTAGGGAAACTTTTTTTTTTATTGAAGAAAAATAAAATACTAAACATTTATTACATAGCACCCTCATCATAATGAGGAATGTGCCCCTCCTAGTGGCCCAAAAACAACATAGGAATGGGTTTCCTATAAGTACAGATAAAAGGAAAATGAATATTATTGAATTAGTGCATACTAATGTGTGTGGGCCTATGCAAACTAAATCACTTGGGGGAGATTCTCATTTTCTTTTCATTGATGGTAGAACAATACTTACATGGGTTTATTTCCTGACAAATAAAAGTGATGTGTTTGAATATTTCAAAGAGGTTAAAAACATGTTTGAAAACCAAACATGAAAACACATCAATATCCTTAGATCAGTTCAAGGAGGAGAATACACATTAGGAGATTTAATCAAATATTGCAAGGACAATGGGATTAATAAATAATGCATAGTTTCACAGGCTCCCCAACAAAATGGTGAGGTTGAAAGGAAAAATATAACCTTGATTGAATGTGCTCAAATCATGATTAAACGTAAGAATATTCCTAATGGTTTTTTACCAAACAAAGGAACATAAGCAATGGATGAGTGCTATGGAGGAGGAACATGACTCCATAATGAAAAATGAAACTTGGGAACTTATGGAATTTCCTGAAAATAAAATTCTATAGGTTCAAAATGGTTGTTCAAATCTATGTTCAATGTTGATGGTAGTATAGGCAAGTTTAAAGCTAGATTGGTTGTAAAAGGTTATTCAACAAAGAAGGAATAGATTATGAGGAAACAATTGCACTTATAGCTAAAATGAACACTATTAGATTAATAATTGAATTAGCTACTAAGTACAATTGGAAATTAGATCGGTTCGATACGGTTTTTAATGGTGAATTAAAACAAGAAGTGTATCTTGTTCATCGAGAATGTTTCATTAAGTAGGGACAATAACATCTTGTATGCAAGTTAAAGAAAGCATTATATGGTGTCAAATAGGCTCTGTGGTTATGGTATGTGAAAATTTACACTTTCATCTTTCAACAAGGTTTCATAAAAAATAAGAGTGATCCAAATATTTACATAAAGAAAGATGGAAATGGGGATGTTTCTTTGATTTCATTATATGTTGATGATTTAATCATAACAGTAAGTGCCACAAAATTGATTAATGATATCAAAAGGTACTATCCAATTGTGTCTTAGAGTAGAAAGAAGTAGTTAATCATTTCATTGTCCTCAACTAAAGCCAAGTATAAAGAATTATGTAGTGATCACTATGAATCAAGTTGGCTAAGGCTTATTCTCGAAGACATGGGAGTGCTACCTATGAATCGATTTGGCTAAGGTGTATTCTTGAAGACATAAGAGTGTTATCTATGAATAAATTTGTCTAAGGCGTATTCTTGAAGACATGGGAGAAAGGAAAAAGGAGTACCTACATCTATCAAATGTGATAATCAAAAGTCGATAAAATTGACAAACAATCCAATTTATCATGCAAGATCAAATCACATTGAAACTTAGTATCACTTTGTAAGAGAAAAGATTCAATCAAAAAAATTGATTTGATGTAGTATAATACAAATGTTAATTTGGTGGATATATTCACTAAAACTATGGATATATTCACTACTCGGCTACTCAACACTGGGCTGGGATACTTGGATCGGAGCAGGAAAAAAGTTCGGGACTCGTAGCAGCTTACCGAGTTTACCTCTTTCCACTAACATCAGCATAGGTAGCAGAAACGGAAGCAAAGGTAGAAACAACGGAGCCAATTCCACCAGAGTTGTCGATGATACCGAGGAATGGTGCTTGGCAAAGAGTAGCTGGGAAGAGTCCGATCAGTCTCCGTGCGGAACCCGATGAGTCTCCTACGGAGTTGTAACCCAGTTCCTGTTCGTGTTCGGGCGGATCCAGTAGTAGAGGCAGAGGCAAAGATAGCAGCATCTAATAGTCATGGCAATAGTGAGAGGTGGACTCTGCACTAATATAAGATGAAATTATAACAATAGAGTCTTTTGGTTGCATATATAATTTGGATATTTTAAATAAAGAGTTGTGCAAGGGTTTGATAATGTGGCTTTGCACAATGGTTCATTATTTACCTTTTGTTTGTGAGATTATGTCTTTGTTTTCATTTACATGGTATGAGATTCTTGTTCATAGTTTTAATAGAAAGGTTGGTGTGTTTTAATAGAAAGGTTGGTGTGGAGTGTTTCATACCAGGTTAATTTGAAGATAAATAGAATTGCTACACATTTATCTAGTATCGAATGGTATGATTAGTGAATATCGAGTTTTTATAGCAAGTTTTACAGCGAAAATGCATGGTGAAAAGTTTAAAAGAGACTAAATGTTTAGGTAATATTTCTTCTTTTAGGATATTTATTGATGACAAAACAAAATATACACCTATGTTTATTTCTTGAAATAATAAATGAATAAATTTAGATTTATGATAAAAAAAAAAACAAATTAACAAAAGTATTAAAATGCTTATATCATATTTTGGAGGGAAATTGATATCAAATCAATGTATAAAATATTGTAAAGACAACTATATATATATATATATATATATATATAGAAGAAGAAGAAGAGAAACAACAATTCCATATAATCTCCAACAAAATGGTGTATCCCAAAAAAAATATTTGAACAATTATTTAATCTGCAAGAAACTTGCTAGAAGCAAAAATATCTCTGATAGCTTTTGGGTTGATGCAAGTTAATAACCATGTGTATTTAAAAAATATAATTCCTATTAAACCTTTTTAGTTTGTTGTACCTTATGAAATATTTTTTGGTTACATACCTACACTTGGACACACAAAATTTTCTGGCTGTACCTTATGAAGTATTTTTTGGTTACATACCTACACTTAGACACAAAAAAAATTCTGGTTGCATTGCTTTTGCACATATACCAAAGGAGAATAGAAGGAAACTATATGAAAAATTAGTTAAATATATTTTTCTTGAATATTGTAGTGAACAAAAGGATTACAAATTGTATAATCCTATAAAAAGTGTTTTCCAAGAGAGATGTCATATTTCATGAGTTTGGTCAAATTGAACAAAAATAAAGGCTTACTCTAATCATTGATTTTGACAAAGATGATCAAGAAGATGTGGGCAATCCATTAGCCCTATCTTAGGGGGGAGTAATTAAATAAACAACAGAAACAAAGTAGCTAAGAACATCAACAAGACAAGTTGAGATATGGGAATCAACAAGGGAGAGAAGCCCACTTGTTAGCTATAAATATTATGTTCTTATGTAGAATGTGTTAAGCAATGAAGAGCCCATTCTTTTGAATCAGTTAAAATAAATATGAAACTTGGGTTTATGGGATGAAAGAAGAATATGATGCTATAAAGAAAACGAACATGGAATCTAATTGAACTACCAAAAAATAGGAATTTAATTATAGAATCAAGTGTAAATTTAATGGCAACATTGATAAACACAAAGCTAGATTAGTTGTTAAAGGTTATTTTCAAGTAGAATGAATTAACCCACATATTGCAAAGTTAAATATAAATTTGTTTATTTATTGCTTTAACAACTAGTCATAATTGGAATCTACATCAATGAATGGCAAATGAACTTTTCTTAATGGTGATTTTAGAGGAAATATATCCTCAAGATGAGTGAAGAACATCTTGCTTTTAGATTAAAGAAAGCCCTATATGGGTTGAAGAAAGCACTAAGAAAATGGTATGAGAAGATAAATGTATTGTTTAAAAACAAAGGTTTGAATAAAAGTAACAGAGATCCCAATATATATGTAAAGAAGAATGAATTAGGAAGCATTGTCCTTATTTATGTATATGTTGTTGACCTAGTTATTAATGAAAATTGTGAGTTTCTTATTGAAGAAATAAAAAATGATTTGTCAAATTAATTTGATATGAAAGATCTAGACCATTTGCATTATTGTTTAAGAACATAAATATGAAAGATGGTACAATGAGGTTCAACATGAAAAATTGTATCTTTATATCTACTCCATTAAAACATAATGTAAGTCTTGATGTTAATGATGAAAAGATTAAAACTAAAATATTGTTTTAAGAAATTATTTTGATTCAAATTGGGTTAATAAGTCTTATAATAGAAGATCCATTATATAATATACTTTTTAATATTGTTATAAGAACCATTCCATGGAGTATAAAAAAACAATTCACAATTCAAATTGGGATAGTTACTCTTCTATTATAATATATTCTTCTATTATAATATATCCTTTATTATAATATATGTATTTTAATATCAATATATGTATTTTAATATTGTGATAAGAGTCATTTCATGGAGTACAAAAAACAACCCAAAGTTACTTAGACTTCAAAAAATACCAAGCTTAGTACCATATGTAAATCTATTGGTGTAGTAACATATGTAAAGTTATTTGATTAAGGAGCATTTTAAAAGATAAGAAAATCAAATAAGAAAATCAAATCACTCTCAAGAAACCGTGAAAGTTTAATTAAACTTATAAATAATTCAATATTTCATATAATTCCACTTTGTAAGAGAAAAAAATAAAAATAAAACTCTAACAAAAATTAATATGTAATATTTTTATTATGAATCTAATAAAAATCTTGCAAATATCTTCACTAAAATATTAAGTAATCCTAAATTATGAATCTAATAAGATCTGGCAGATATCTTCACTAACACATTAAGTAATCCTAAGTTATGAATCTAATAAAAATCTTACGGATATCTTCACTAGGAAATTAAGTAGCCCTAAAGATATCTTCGCTATGAAATTAAGTAACCTTAAATCTTGCGGACATCTTCACTGGAAATTAAGTAGCCCTAAAGATATCTTCACTAAGAAATTAAGTAGCCGGAAATTAAGTAGCCCTAAAGATATCTTCGCTATGAAATTAAGTAACCTTAAATCTTGCGGACATCTTCACTGGAAATTAAGTAGCCCTAAAGATATCTTCACTGAGAAATTAAGTAGCCCTAAGTTTGAGGCATGTAGGATTATGTTGGGTGTGGTAAACAACAAGTTTTTATATTAAAAAGAAGTGATAAATAATATAAAAAATTTAATTTCCATAAGGTGGTTGGTTGTAGCAAACTTCTGCCAGACAACAACATCGTTATAGTTTGCAACAGTCGTGGCAACAGTAAGAGTCCGAGTCTGCATTAATATGTAATCTTAATACTGGATATGTTATCTAGATATTATAAAGAGCTCTGCTAGACTTTGGGAATGTGGTCTCTGCATTGCTTTTTATTTGTGTATTTGTTTTCATTTACAGAAACACTATTACAACTTTATTTAGTTTTTATACTTTTCATATGATGTTTGCGAATTTTGTTTCAAAAAATTTTAAAAATTTATATCATCAAATTCCAACGAAAAAATTCATTTCATAGAATAACATATCAATACCAATATGTATAGAATGAAAAGCTGTTACTGCAGGTTATCAATTTTAATTTCCAAAATCATTTCCTCGTACTAATTCCTTTGTGTGTCTTCATGTTTTCTTCTCTTCTCGTGTCGTTCAATGAAAGTCATCTCAAAGTTCTTTCAACATGAGATACATGATGTCGCTTAACTTCATAAATGCTTTACGAGTTAATGCAAGGACCACGATTAATTGAATACTAAAAGAGAATTGTGAATTATTTTTTTTTATGAAGGAAATGATTTTCCTCGAGCCTTCAAAGTAGTACTTATTCTTGAATATTATTAAGAATTATTGATTATTATTAAGAACACTTATTAAAGTAATTAAAGTAGTATTTTGGAGTGTTATTAATATCACTAATTTTAATTATTATTAGTATTATTGTGTATTTTTCATTAAGGTTAGCATTCACATCCTAGATTCTTTAACATAAAGCAATTATGGTATATTACCTAATTTTTTTTTGGACATATTATCATCTTAACAATGGGGAATTATAGTGGAAATACAAGTTATTAGAGAGTGGAAACTTCGTTATAATTGTCCAAACAATGGTCATTAGAGGAAAATGGATGGAAGCACTTTCTTCATTTAGAAACTACATGTTGGTAACATGTTATGTAGTTTCATTTTGAGTATATTTATGCGCCTAGCTTCTTCAAATACTTGTAGGGCATGGTGGAGGGAGGGAAACATACACCATGGTTAAGCCACAACATAGCCCCTAAACAAGAATGCTTCTCAAGCCCACCCTAGGAATGGTTATTGGGGCCATGGTCAGGGTTCTTTAGCATCCAAGTGGGATATGGGAACCATAAGTAGGTTTTGTGCAGTGAAAATGGGTCTCCAAGATTAAACGTGGTCAAGATGGGAAACAAGGGGTTTAAGCCCTACATGAACCTTCTCAAGCTCAAGTTTCATGGTTAAGGGAGGAAAACACTTAGGCCTTAAGCCCTAAATGTAATTTCTTTGGCTCAACTTCCATGGACAACACTTACAAACCACAATTGAGGCCCTCTCTAAGGGGTCTTAGGCATAAGAGGTGGATATGGATTCTATTAGAAGGTTTTGTGCATGGAGGATGGATCATGGAATCTTGATCGTGGTCAAGGAGGAAAAACAAGTGCTTCGAGATATTATTAAATCTTCTTGGGTTCAATATCCTTGAATGAGTCCTCGAACCAACACATGAGTCCTTTGTAGGGGTTCTTTGTAGGCCTTCAAATGGTATATAGGAACCATGAGTAGGTTTTGTACATTGGGAATGGGTGTTTATGCCTAAACATGGTCAAGCGGGAAACAAGGACCTTAATCCCTAATTGAACCTTCTTAGGCTCAAGCACCATGAAAAACACCTAAAAAACACAACACAAGCCCTCATTAGGGAGTCTTTTGCCTAGAAGTTGGGTATGGTTCCATTAAGATTTTTTATGCACTACAGATGGGTCTTGGGGACTTGACCATGGTGTATTGGTTTTAATAGCAATAATGTACCAAACCACTTGATTTAGCTAGGTTATGAACTAAACAACAAACAAATGTGAAATGTGGGACACACACAAAAGCAATGCAAAAATAACTAACCAACAAAAGTATAATAAATTACAAATTTAACCATATAAACACTATTAAAATGAAAAGAAATGGGGGAAACATAAATACTTATATTAATGTCCAATGAAAAAGAAAAAAAATTGCATTTCCTTGGTAAGAGTGAATGGAAATAGGTGGGCTCCAAATCTCTCAAAGGGATAGGTCCTTTTCTTCCTTGATTGATCTAGGTGGATATCAATGGCCACCCACCTATTCCAAATGGCTCACATACAAATTTCATCTTGGCAATTTTAGTTTTCATCTTGACAGTTGTTTTCTAACTTTTCGAGACCTATAATTTTAGTGTCGTTTTGAGGCCATAAACAACATTTTTATGGCCTCCCAGAGTCACACTATAGTTAAGTTTAGAGTGTGAAGGCATAATGTGTAGTCCTCGGATAGACCTTTCCAATGGGCTATTGTGTGCCTAAAACAGATCTTATGCAAAAGTTATGACCCCGGGAAGTTGATATACCAAATATCAACTTACCCCAATGGGGCCCACATGACTTTTGACCCTTCATCTCCTAGGGTTAGGTTTTTGGATGTCTAGGGTTTTGGCATTCATGTTTTGATGTAAAATGTCTTTGGAGCCTCATTGTATTGATCTCCTTGCAAATGAGCATAGCCATCACATCTCTTCTCAGAGATAAGCTGCCACCATTCTAGCAAGCTTGTTTCGGTCTACATTTTAGAGTTTCATCATATTTGTTATTTAATAGAAGCCAAGTTTTACTGTATATTTGTTATTATTCACTGTGTCTCTGTGTTAATATTATATATCTATGTTTCATTTTGTTCTGCTCATAAATATGGATAAATGCTATCAGAGCAATATGCTCCTTATCAGTTTTTTGGTGCATGACCCTCACGAGGTTAGGTATAGAGAGTTGGGTGTCGAGCTTTTTTCTCTTGATCAAAACTTCTCTCGCATGCCCAAGAAACCTTCCATGGAGGGAGAAGATAAATATTAAGGGACAAGAGATCCTTTCAAAATGTTACTCGAGGAAACCCTCGAGCGATAGAGGAATGAGATGATGGATAAATTTTTACAAATCCTTCAACGATTGTCGACAAGAGATGCATCTACCTCAAATGGAGGCACCACCCCCTTCAAGGTACAAATCAATTTAAATATTCCTATATTCAAAGGTCAAATAGATGAAAAGGTTGTAGATAAATGTTTAAACCTTCTAGAAGTGTATTTTTCTCTCCACAACTTTTCTGATAGAGAAAAGATTACATTTGTGCTCCTCAAGGTTGTCCCCCATGTCAAAGATTGGTGGAAGACTTTCTATGAGAAAAATGAAACAAAGGGATCTACATTGTTTGTAGTTTCACCCACTTGGGGTTCCTTCACGGATGTTATTAAGGAACAATAATACCCTGTTGGAAGTTATGAGGACTTATATACAAGATGGACTACATTGCAGCAGAAAAGGGACCAAACAGTGCCAGAGTTAACCAATGTATTCCACACCTTGTGCACCAAGTTGGGTATCAAAAACTCTGAGGGACATCTGGTGCTCAAGTACTGCAGCAGTTGTATAGATACATCTAGACATAAATGGATTTTCTATACATTTCATCCTTGGGAACGTCTTGTCGATATGTTGTCAAGATCAAGCAGAAGATTAAACAGAAGACGTGGCAGTTTCGGTCTGTAAACCCCTCACAATAGAAGTAGGGAAAAGGTGGCCCCAATCTGTAGAAAAAAGGGCAGAGAAAGGATTGGCAACCTTAGGACAACCAATCCAAACCACAAACAAATAAGGACAATGGGAAGAGAAAGAAAGACACTAGGAAATGGTGTGAGTTCCATAAGAGCCCCTGACATTACACCGTTGAATGCATCTCAAAGCAGTCATTGGTGGCTGAGGTGAAAGAATATGAATTAGATGCAGTATTTGAATCCAAGTCAGAACCGGAAAAAGGAGACATATTATTGATGCAAAACCCAATGCCACCATTGCTACTAGAACCAAGTTCCAAGCCAACTAGCTTGATGATCCAAAGGAAGGTGGCTGCCTCTTTCATTCACAGATGTGGGTGAAGGGTAATTTGATGCACTTCATCATTGATAGCAGTAGCCAGAAGAACTTCATCTTAGTGGATATCGTCAATCACTTGGATCTTCCGACATCACCACACCTGCAGACATACACTATTGGGTGGTTCCTCCAAGGGAGTGATCTCTGCATTAGCCAACAATGTCTCTTGGCCTACAAAATCAAGCCCTTCAAAGATGAGGTATTGTGTGATGTCTCCCCCATTGAAGTTTGTGATGTTATTTTGGGAAAACATTATTTATGGAAACATCATGTTGTATATGAGTCTATGCCTCGTAGTGTTATTATTACTTTGGACAGGGTATTATACAGGATACCAAAGATAGTCCCGTCTTCCATCATTTCCTTGATCTTTTCCAAGTAATGCAGGAAGGTCATATCTCAAACTGGGAAGTTTTTCTTCTTCGTGATTCATTCTCAGAGTAAGAAAAAGGTTGTAGCCACATCCATGGTATCCATGACAGTTCTCTCCATGCAACAAAAGCAAGTGGATAAGGTCATGGAAGAATAAAAAGACATCTTCTCCTCACCCACTAGGGTACCTATGCATTGTCAGGTCAAGCACTCAATTGATCTGACCCCCACCACATCGCTACCAAATGGGTCAGTATATTGTTACTCTCTATTAGAAAATGAGGAAAATAAGCACCAGATCTAAGAGCTGCTCGAAAATGGGTACATCCTCCCAAGATCAGCCCCTTGTGGAAGCCAAATCATGCTTGTGCAGAATAAAGACAGGTCTTGGCAAATCTGCATTGATTATCGAGCCCTAAATAAAATCATAGTATGGAACCGATACCCAATTCCCTGAATTGATGATCTCCTTGACCAAATCAAGGGGGGCAAATACTTTAGTAAGATTGATCTGAAGTCTGGCTACCACCAGGTTCCAATAGAGTAGATTTATGTATGGAAGACTGCCTTCAAGTCCAAATAAGGTCTTTTTGAATGATTGGTCATGCTCTTTGGCTTGACAAATTCCCCAACAACTTTAATGAGGATGATGGATGATATATTACGTCCTTTCATCAATTCTTTTGTGGTAGTGTATTTGGATGACATCCTCATCTTCAACAATAATTGGGCGGAACACTTGCAACACATTCAACAGGTTTTTCACACTTTGCAGCAACACAAGCAATATGAAAATTGGAAAAATGATCCTTCAGCATGAACAAGGTCCAATACCTAGGATATATTGTTGATGAGCATGGGGTGCATTTCAATCCAACCAAAATCTAGGTCATTCATTACTAGCCAGCCCCGAACACAATCACTAAGCTCCAGAGCTTCTTAGGCCTTGCCAATTTCTATCGCAGGTTCATGTTGGGATTTTCCCACATTGCATTGGCCCTTAGCTAAGTGATGAGGAGCAGTGACAAAGAAACATTCATGTGGGTTCAGTCGCGACAGAAAGAGCTCTATGATTTGAAGCAACGCTTGTGCTCAGCCCCGGTGCTCTCATTAATCGACCTGCAACAATCATTTGAGATTGAGACAGATGATTCAAACTATGTTGTGGGTGCAATTCTCATTCAGCATGGACATCTTGTGGACTATCATAGTGAGACACTATCGGATATGGTCTGTAAGTACCCCACTTATGACAAAGATATGTAATCCATTGTACAATAATGTCTCTAGTGGAGGAATTACGTTCTTGGGAAGGAGACATTAATCCACATTGATCATAAGCCTCTGTAGTTCATGTAGATAAAAGGAAAATTGCAGAATGACCATGATCAGAAGTGGTCCACATACTTGCAACAGTTCCATCTCAACATAAAGTATAAGACATGGAGCACCAACTGCATTGTTGACTACCTCAACTGACCTCTATTTTATGCATTAACCATGGTGCTACAGTCTTGTGGACATGCGACCTCCGAATGGCCCCAACTATATGAGGAAGATCCTAACTTCGCCACTACATACCAGATGTTGGTAACAAACATAGTTGTCATTGATTTTCATTTGCAGGATGGGTTATTGTTTCGTCTGGGCCATCTATGCATTCCATCAAGAGAGTGCACGAAGCTTATTTGGGAAGCTCACTATAGTTGGGTGGAAGGACACTTCGACGTAGAGAAAAAAGTGGAAGTGCTACAACAACATTTCTATTGGTCGAAACTCTGACAAGATGTCAACAAGTATATCAAGTCTTGCATGACTTGTGCCATTTCCAAGACTCCCATTAAGAAAAAAGGAATGTACACCCTTGTTCCTACTCCTGACAGGCCCTAGGAATCCATCTCGATGGAGTACACATCGGTCCCTCCTTCAACCAAGTAAGGAAATTATTTTGTTTTCGTGGTTGTTGATTGATTTTCCAAGATGGTGATTCTAGTCATCTGCAACAAGACCATCACAACAGATGCCACCACCAAGCTCTTCTTTGAATGATTCTAGGTACATTTTTGGATACCACAAACCATTGTCTCTGATTGGGATAGTTGGTTCCTCAACACATTCTGGTCAAGCCTCTGGTCACAACTGGAAACCAAGCTCACCAAATCAACAGCCTTCCACCCCAAACAAATGTCCAAACCGAGGTCATCAATAGGATGATCATGCATATTTTTTGCATGTAAAATTCCAAGCATTTGTGCACATGGGATGAGATTCTTCCCGATGTTCAACATAGTTACAACAAAACCATACATATCTCAACCGACCACAACCCATTTCAGGTGGGGTTTGGATTTCAACCATCGGGTCTCATGGATGTTGCACTACCCCTTGTGTCCACACAGGAAGAATCATCCCATGCGCAAACTGAAGCTGACAAAGCCACTCGATTCATTGAATGAATCTAGCACATCCACCAATAGGTTCAAGATATTTTGTATAAGTCTAATGCCAAGTACAAGCATCTCCATGATCAACATCGGGTGCCACACAAGTTTCAAGTGGGAGATAAAGTTTCATTGCACTTGGAGAAAGAAAGCCTTGTAGGACACCATCGAAAGCTTTGTCCACTCTACTATGGACCTTATACCATCACCAATGTTGTGGGTGAAAATTCTTTCGAGCTTAAAATTCCCCCCTTCCTTTGGATTTCACGCAGTGTTTAATGTGGACCTCCTTCAGTCATACTTTCCATCATTATTGGACACCTCAGAGGTAGAATAATAATTGACACCGACAGAGCTCAACCCTGACCACATGGAACAATAATCCATTGATCATATCATGGACGCATAGGTCATGGGAACTCTCCAACATAAGTTTAATCTTTATCGTGTTGTCAAAGCAGGGAAGCTCCTGCACCAAGGAAATTGGCTCACCCGGGGCCAAATTCAGTAGAAATTTCCTCATCTGATGGGGGAACTCAATGCAATGGAGACCATTTCTTCCTAAGGGGGGAGGATTGATCCGGGTGGATATCAGTGGTCACCCATCTATTCCAACTAACTCACATACATATTTCATCTTGGCAGTTTCATCTTTCATCTTGATAACATTTTTCTAGTTTTTCGGGTCCTAAACTTCTGGGTCCGTTTTGAGGCCCTAAACAACATTTTTTGGGCCGGCCACAGTCACATTGTAGTTCAATGTAGAGTGTTCTAGCATAATTTGTAGTCATCGGATAGACCTTTCCAAGGGGCTATCGTGCACCTAAAATGAAGTTCGTATGTAAAAGTTATGACCCCGGGAAGTTGATGTACCAACTTACCCCAACATGGCCCACATCACTTTTGGTGCTTCATCTACTAGGGTTAGGTTTTTGGATGTCTAGGGTTTTGGAATTCACTTTTTTATGTAAAATTCCTTTGGAGCCTCATTTTATAGATCTCCTTTCGAATGAGCATATCCATCACATCTATTCTCCGTGATAAGATTCCACCATTCTAGAAATCTTGTTTCAATCTACATTTTACAGTTTCAACATATTTCTTATTTAATAGAAGCCAAGTTTTATTGTATCTTTGTTATTATTCATTGTGTCTATGTGTTAATATTATATACCTGTGTTTCATTTCATGTTGCTCATAAATACGGATCGTTGATTTTCTCTCTAACTCTAATGGATGAAGAAACCTTAGCTCTTTGGTGAAAGAACACAAACAATCATGAGGACAATGAATGGTAGAGAAGAAAAAGAGACATGTATGATCTCCAAGTTCATTCCTTTATCACAACCTTGAAATACTTTTCTTCTTTGAAACACAACACCATGACTTTATTTTATAGGAAAAATTAAATCTCTAATCATGAACTAGCTCCAATATAAATGCCCCTCACTCACAAGTGGGATCCTATGTGCTTGAATAGACCCCTTTGAGAGGTTAAAGGACCAAGAATTCATGATATGGGATCTCAAACTAGTCTTGTATGCCACCCTAAATCCACTCATCTAGGTCCATTACCATTGATTTATCACAAATGTATATAAATTTTGCATTTACAAAAGTCATGTGGGTCTTGAAGGATTTTCCACATAACTCACACTACTTAATGGATGAAAAGTTGCACAATAGAAGAAGTGGAAAACTTAAGGTTTGACCTTGCTTATTAGCATGAAAAATAGTCATGAGGTAGTGTGATGTGTTGCATGACATTAATTATTATGAATTTTTTATTCCTTCCCGTATAATCACTTAAATTTCAATGGTTAGTGAAATTGAAGTAATAATAGTTTCCATGTAATAACCCCCAAGTTGATCCCCAATTATAACTATACATATGTTTTAATAGGCTGGTGAGACAGAATATTATGGGCCTTGGTGCTTATGTGATTATTAGGATGAAGAGCCTGGATGGTAAAATGACAGTGTGCCTATCATTGTAATATGTAATCACTTAGATTATTAATAAAATCACACCACTGCTTGAGACCAACCACACAAAAGAGTATGGAGAGCTAAACTCCACTAGAAAGGGAAAGGGGGATAAGAGTCTAGGAAGAGGGGTTAATCCTAGGGGCCTTAAGACAAGGGAATATTTTAATAATATTTCCTAAAATTTTAATTTATGTATACAAATACATTATGTTATCCTAAGTTCCCAAAGAAAGGGAACAAAGTACATGAAGGAGAAAAAAGTTAGTCTCTTATGTGCCAAGTGTCACATGGGGCACATGCATATATAGTTTGGGGATATAGTGTAATTCCCCATAATGGATTTCATTCCATCATCTGTACCTGGCAGTGGGACTCTACAGTCGTACTTGTAATGGGGAAGCCTAAGAGCGTTTTCTGGGTAGAATTGGAATGGAGAAGTGGGTTTTCATGCTCGTGTGATGTGTAAGAAGTGGGTTGTTAGGCGCATGAGAATTCTCTCCAAGTGAGAGAATTGTTGGGAGTTAATTCCCAAGGTGTCAAGTTGCAGCCACAGGGATCTGAGACTTCCTATATGGCCTATTGTTGAGGCCCCAGAAGGGAAGTGGGGAAGCCGAGGGACTATTGAGTAGAGAAGGGGAACACTTTTTTGGGTGGGACAAGCATGTGGGGAATGAGATATTGTAGGTCATTTTCTAGAATTGGCACATGAGTCTGATATTTGATGTTGTCTGATATGTTGATTAAGGTTGGTTGTAATTGATGTCAACCCTTGAAGAAATCCCTATAGCACAAAGGTTGGGTAATGGACCCAAGATTATTTGATGTAAAGATGACTCATTATTGTCTTGTCATGGTTGATAATAAGTATAAATGGATGAACTCCAAAGTGGTCCCCTTATGGTAAAATCCCTCATGGAAAGATGCTTTGCGGATTGAGTTATCCTAGAAGTATGGTTAGAGAACCCATGCTTATTTGTTGAATAATGAGATGAACTCCAATGAATTTTTCAGTGAAACTATCATATATGGATAGTGTTTTTCATGCTATTTCTGGTGGTATGTTGAATGTCACATAACTCCTCATGGTTAGAGAGTTATGGCCATGAGAAGTTGGAGAACCCAGGTTTGCGTAATGGACCCAAGTTTGTTTGATGGAAAACGGTATGAGTTTTGATATATTTTTAGGTAATAATATTCTATATGTATATTACATGTCATTCCATTTCTGGTGATATGTGGAATGCCACATAACTCCTCACATTTTGAGAGTTATGGCCTTACAAAGTTGGAGGACCCTCATATGTCATCTAGAATCCCCAAAAGGTAAAAGTAGTCAAAGTGGTTTAAGAGTTTTTAAAGGTAAATAATAAAGTGAAGTGATGAGTGCACTATAATTCAAAGTGAATACAAAATCAATTATTTAAATAATACATTTAATGGAGAAATTACAAGTGGGTTAACGCTAAAATAAGGAAAGTGGGCAAAGTGAAGGAAATAAGGTCGGATTTCAAGGAAGGATAAATTCTTTTGATGATGTTTTCTAAGGTATGTTATTTACAGGTCATGTCACCATTTTCGCAATAAATTTTTTTCTAGAATGATTCAGAATGTGAAATTACTATGCCATTGAGGAAACATATGAAATTATCTCTCATAAAAAATTCATCTTGTGGGTCGTTGTATTTTTTGAGTTACATTCTATGGAAAATAGGGTTTGTGGCTAGTCCTCAAACTAGTCAAAAATAGGTGTTTCAGGTAAACACGTCATAACTTCTTCA
>WSFP011450857.1:0-19733 GCA_009831015.1 Picea engelmannii
TGTTTCTTCTTGAATACATTTTTCCCAAAGACTATCAAATTTTATTTTCTCCGTTCTGGCACAAATGGTTTGGATGAATGCATCCCATGGTCTTGTGAGACCATTAAGGGTCATCATTATGAGTTCGTCTTCGTCTATAGTATATCCAATTGCTTCTAGTTGTTCTTTGAATTGAGATATTCTGGAGAAGTATTCCTGGATCGATTCTCCTTTCTGCATCCTTGTATTCTTGAGTTGAGTTCTTAGATTCATCTTCTGGTTTATGTTATTTCCTTCATATAATCTGGTTAGGGCATCAAACATTTCTTTTGGAGTCTTCTTTGAAGACAATTGAGGAATCAAGTGATCTTTGATAGAATTTGCAATGATTCTTTTAGCCCTAGTTGTGTCTTTTTGGTGCTTTTCTTTCTCTACAGCATTGGCGGGTTCTGGTACTTCTTCTTTGACGAATATTGCTAGCTCATTCTCTTCAAGAATGAGTCCAATCCTATACTTCCAGGAACGAAAGTTTTCAACACCTTCTAGCTTGTCAACAAGCTTAGTGCTTGCATACATCTTTTACCTGGAGCTCGGAAAATGACAAAAAATGAAAATGCTCAAAATTGAATTTTGAACTTACAAGGAGGTGCGCTTCGCTGAGGCAAGTAGCTTGGTGTGGTTAGATTTCAGAAAATCCAAATTTTACCCCTTCAAACTTGATCATCGGATTTCTGGACTGGTGCTTCTGGTTTTCTAGTACTTCTGGTACTCTAGTACTTCTAGTACTCTAGTTTTCTGGTACTTCTGGTACTTTGTGAAAACTAGGGTTTCACTTTCCAGGAGATCTAGCCACTGAAAAGTTGTGCTGAGGATGCCAAAGTGATCCTCGAGGAAGGGCTCACTTTTCTAGATGGTTTTGGGGCTAAAACTCTTCTTCAATAAAAATACCTAATTTGCATGTACGACAACAATAACGTTTTTCTCTTTCTCTTGTGAAAGATTCTCTCTTTATCTTGGCTCTGATACCATGTTGTTAAGGTTTAAGCTATTATTAGGTTTCTTTTCAATTTACTAGAAAACCATAGCATAGATAGGATCACTGATAAATACACATTCATAAGAGAAACATCATTTATCCTGGGAAACCCTCATGGGGGAGAAAACCCAACAAAAACTTCCTTAATATAGATAGCCAATACAATGCCAAGAGATAACTCAAACAAATACATAAATTCCTCTCCCAAGAATGTGCCTCTCTCTCTCTTTCTTCTTCTCCAACTGCAGCTCCGAACTTGCGCTCTGATGAACAAGTGAGTGTGTGTCCAAATGAGGCACTAGCCTCTTTATTTATATAGTCTGGCACGTGTGGATGAAGGTGTCTTTTCACTGGGAGGGCTGACTTCTTATTCTGGGTGGTTATAACCAATCTGCAAAAGGGGATTTGGTCATTTACAATACCTGAGATGATCAATCCACAAAAGGGGATTGATCTAATGAATAATACATCAATAATAATTAAAATACTCTTTGTAGTTACAATATTTCAACAATCTAACCCATTAATTCATATATAAGATGCATGTTCGTAGTTTCTTGTTTGTCTTTTGGTGAATGCAGGTCGGCCTTGGGAGGATATTTGCAGTCGAGGAACAACCGAACGTAAAAGGATCAACACCAGATGCGGAGTTTAAGGTAGAGTTACCGGATCCTTATACTTTTTATTTTATGCATGAATGTAGGGTGTTGTCAGGGTAGTTGTTAAAAGTAGGAGACTTTAGATGGTTAGCTCTGCCTGCACGTTGAACCCTAGTGTAGTCCATAGGGGGGGGTTTCCCGCTATAGCACCAGTTCGGAAAGTGGTTTGAGATTTATAACGGATAGGCATTTTCCAGTTCGGAAAATGGTCCAGATCGAACGATCATTTTCGTAATGAAAATGGTTCGATGGATTGTTGATGTACCATAGACAACAATTTCCCTTGTGGATAACATTGGGAATGGTCTAGGATAGTCTCTCTTCTTAATGGTCACTCTTAGTAGTGGTCAAGAACACTGGTCCGCCTCGCCGGATAGTCATTCTTTTGAAGCTCACAATTGTGAGAAGTTTCGAAGAATGGCCCGTTTTGGAGGTTGGTGCAGGATAGTCATTTCCTTAGGAAATGGTCAGGACAGTCATTCCCTAGGGCAGATTCATTCTCTCCAGGTTGCACTTTGTTTAGTGTCGGAGGAATGACCCGGATAGGGAATGGTTCAGGCTCAGAAATCAAGAAAGTTTTTCTTCCTTGCTTGAGAAGAATAGTCTAGATAGCCCATCATTGATGTTCTACTCTGAGGGAATATGATTTTCCATATCTCACAGATGTGAGTGGAAGAATGGCCCAAATGACTCTGTTTATATCATAACATTGTTTCTGTGCAGGTTGATATCAGTTGATATGATTACTATGGAGATTGTATGTCTCCAGACAGTAGAGGTATGCTACTGTGGTGGATATGTTCCACTGTTTGTGACTGTGTGTCACATATTGAGTAGTTTTGTACTACTATGGATAAACACAGTGGTGTTTTGTCAGTTGACATTGTACCAGGTGTCATGGAGATTATCCAGTTGGATAATAATGACAGTGCTCGTGATTTAATTAGCCCATGTATCTATAATAATGCTACCAGTTGAATGGTCTGTTTGTGCTCAAGATCATTATCATTTATACCTCCCTAGCTAGGAGGGAGTGTTGATATTATGGTAGTTGCGGGAGGTATCAACCTCCATTATGACCTTTGACAAGATTAGAATATTCCAGAAGCAAGAAAACAATTGATTATAACCCTAGAAGAGATGTCAGCTAAAGGAGATAATTAATATGGATTAATTAGTACCCAGAGTGAGAAGTCGGCCCTGATAGTCTGGCAGAGGCAGTATAAATACAGGGCGACAGTCTTCACTTTACACACAACTCTCAAAATCACAAAGATACACTTGTGCGCACTGTAGTTGGGCAGTCTTGTGTGCAAGTCCTGGGGAAGGCGTTGTTGCCTGATCTGAAGTCTATAGTTTCGGTCTTTCTGGGTTGGAATCTCTGATCATATTTGGTTACTTCTTGCTTGGTGCATTAGCCTTGCTTGGCTATTGATTTGCTATCGGGATTCTTCTCTCTGTCAAGGTCAAGATTGGGTGGCTTCGGCCTATGGTTGGGTGACAATAGTGATATTGTCTATGGTTAAACGAGCACATTCTAACAGAAACATGGTGCTGAAAACTAGGTATAACATGAGCTCAACGTTATGATGACGAATCATGGCCAAAAATTAAGGACAAGGAGTGCGCTACGGAAACTCCTAGTGAGTTGGCAGTGCTCTTTTTCCAAAAGATGATTTGACCATTTTAATAGGACATAGGGACAACATGGCAAGGATACGAAGGTTTGAGTGGAAATAATGACATGTCAAGTCATGTAGGTCATGGGTTGAGTCAGGCTTGGTGTCAAGTCATGAGGTGATTGAAATTATAAGCCAATAAAATAAACCTAGGCTAAAAATTGTGTGAGGGTCACAATTGAGCCAACACTCAAGCCTTCATTTATTCAAGGTAACCTAAGTAAATCACACTTGAGAAAATAAATCAAAATTTAAAATCTAAAGGGCTTAAAAAACTTAAAACTAAGGGCTAAAAGGCCCAAGGCAACTTGGTGTGATAACATTGGCTCCACAGGGGATGGCATGCTCCATGCAGACTGCAAAAAACAAGTAGTCTCAATGCCTTATCCTAGGGCTATGGGGTCGTTTATTCAATAAAAACAAAAATGATATTTACAATCGCATGGAAATCCACTCATGGCTTAAGCAAAATCTTTTTCAGAAAATGTCCATTAACAGGGCCACCCAAAACTCCAGAATCCTCCAAATTCTGCAACTTGTAAGTCTTATTTGAAAATACCTCAGAAATTTTGAAAGGAGCAATCCACAAGGCCTAAAATTTACTGTGCTTGCCTTTGTCTTTCTTGGGTGCATCCCACTTGAGCACTAGATTTCCCAGCTGGAAACCCTCTTTGCTTACCTTCTTGTCAAAGGCTTGCTTGATCTTATGTTGATGGTCCTGTGTTTTTTCCAGTAGCTGCTCTCTAGCCTGCTGTACTTCTACCAGTTGTTGTATTCTTCTGATCATGTCATCAGATTCTCTTTGGTAGTCTTGGAAGAATTTTTCCACAGGAAAGACAAGATAGAAGGAAAGATGGCCTCAACTCCATACACAAGTTCAAAAGGAGAGAGACCAAGAGATCTTTTTTTTGTCACTCTATCAACCCAAAAAGAAAATTTAAGCTTTGAATCCCATGCTTTCTTGTTGTCTTCTAATAGTCTTTTGATGATATTTATAAGGCTCTTGTTAGATGACTCTGCCAGTCCATTCCCTTGGGGGTAGTAAGGAGTAGAATGAACCAATGTAATTCCAAACTATTCAGAAGACTTGATCAATGGTTTAGCCTTGAATGATGCAACATTATCAGTAACAATTCTTTTCAAACAACAAAATATCGCCATAATATATTCAAGAAAACCAATGATCACCTTGTGGGAGGAATTCCTTGTAAGGATGGATTCTATCCACTTAGTAAAGTAATCAGTGGTAGTCAAGATCCACCTATGCTAACCACTTGAAGTAGGATGAATTTCCCCAATAAAATCTAGGCCCTGAAGCTGCCACATGATTCAATGACAAAGACTTGAGCTGTTGTTTTCCAGAGAATTTTTGACACTTGACGCAAACTCTAATATTTGCACAAACATCAGTAAAGAGACTAGGCCAAAAATACCCAGCTCTGAGGATCTTATAGGCCGTGGTTCTCCAGAAGTGATGGCCTCCACATAAATTGTCATGAAAATCAGACATAATATTTTGGGCCTCTTGTGGGTCTAGGCATCTCAAAAGAACTCCTAAAGGGTCTTTCCAATAAAAGACTTGGCTAACAAGACAGTATTTGATTGATTTGAGCTTCAAATCTCTTACCTTGTTCTTCTCCATACCGTCAGGAGGCTGCAAATTTTGTAGAAAAAATATAATGTCTTTGTACCAAGTGCATTCTGCCAATGGAGGGCTGACTTGAGAACCTTTATCAGACAACTCAACTTGCTGATTTTCTGAGAAAATGTTGATGACCAGAGATTTTCAATTCGATTCAGCCAACAACCTAGCTAAACCTTGGCCTTTAACCAATTTGGCGGGCTTTATTTCAAGATCAAATTCAAGAATTTTGGAAATCCATTTGCTCTTTCTTCCATCTATGTCAGGTTGAATAAGAATCTCTTTCACCGAGGTTGAAGGGACATATGCAATGACTCTTGAATGCAACACATAGAATCTGAAATCCTTGAGAGCTTTAACCAAAGCATAGGCCTACTTTTCCATGATGTCATATTTTATCTCAACATCCCTCAATGCCCTACTGAAAAAGGTAATCGATTGCTCTAACCCTTCAACATTCTTCTGCAATAAAACTGTTTCTACTGTGTCAAATGAAGAAAAAGAAAAAATCAGAAAATCCTTGGAGTAGTTAGGACTGATGAGCACAGGTGCTTCAGTCAAGGCCTTCTTTATTTGATCAAAATAATTTCGAGACTCGGTAGTCCATTTGATTTCATTTCCTTTCCTCAACATAGTTGTGATATACTTTACCAATTCTGCAAAATTTGAAACAAACCTTCTCAAAAAATTATTTTTCCCCAAGAAAGATTGAGCATCTTTTTTGGATCTAGGGAGTGACAAGGTTTGGATAGCTTCTACTCTTCTTGAATCAATCTTTACCCCTTCAGCTGATACAATGTGCCCCAATAATTTCCCTTCCTTCATGGCAAACAATGACTTTTTTGGATTTAATGAGAGACCAAATTTTATGCATTTCAAGAAGACCCTTTTCAAATGATGATAATGTTATTTATCAGATTGTGAGAACATTGTTATGTCATCCAAATAAATGACTACAAACTTGTCCTTCTCCCCAATAAAGACAATGTCCATGGCTCGCTGAAAGGTCGCTCATGCGTTCATCAATCCAAAGGGCATCTTAGCGTACATAAATGTACCCCAAGGAGTAGTGAAGGTTGTCTTCTCTCTATCTTTAGGCAAGACAAAGATCTGATTGTATCTAGAAAATTCATCAATCATAAACATCCTAGATGCACCTGTCACCCTCTGTAATATGTGCTCCATCTTTGGCAAGGGGTAATTATCTTTCTTAGAGCTTCTGTTCAAATTTCTAAAATCGATACAAAGTCTGATTTCTCCATTCTTCTTTTTCACTGGGACCAAGTTGGCCACCCATTCAGAATATCTCAAAGGAATGATAATCTTAGCATCCAAAAACTTTTTTACCTCTTTTTCCATAATAGACAACAACATAGGATTTATTTGTCTTAGCTTTTGCCTAAATGGCTTGGTCTCTTCCTTCAAAGGGATCTTATGTTCAATGATGCTTGTGTCGTATGTTCTCATATCTTCATATGTCCAGGAAAACACATTAACAAACTCTTTTAACAACTCAACATATTCATCCCTTTGTTCCCTTGACAAGCTGCTAGACAACTTGACATATTTTGGATCCTTCTCTGTACCCACATTGCATTCAATCACATCAGCTTCATTAGTTGAACCCTCAACCTTTATAGCCACATCATTTCTATCGAACATTATTTCCAAAGGAACTAGTCCTTTTGGAATATGGCTACTAGGAAACTGAACAATATGATGATTAGCGATTTTATTTAGAAAAACATCAGCATGAGGATTATTTTCATAATCATGATCTTGATCAATATGTAATGTAGAAAACTCATCAATAGTCTCAAGAAATATTTTGATCTCAAGATCATCCTCAAACACCTTCCAATGTTTGACATTGTCCAGTATAGAGGGTCTATATTTCACTTCTACATCATACTTGAGTTTGGGTGGCAAAGGAACTCTGAAATTACTTGCTAAAACAACCAAAGAATCATACATGGTGTTCTCCTCTCTTGGGATAAATGGGATCTTGAAATATAATAAGAATCTGTCAACAATATCCCAAACTTCATTTCTATAAGTCCTTAGCCTAGGGTGCTTAGCTTGATATAGATTTTTTATCTGATGGACAATTAATTCAACATCTCCAAACATTGATAGCTCTTCAATCCCCATGTCTTTTGCAGCCCTCAAACCCAAAATGAGAGCTTCATACTCTGCCACATTGTTGGTAGTTTCAAATTCTTGTAGGACAAAGATACGGTCTCTTGAGTAGGTGAAACAAAGACTAATACAACACCAACACCAACACCTTCCTTAGAAGAGGCTCCATCAAAGAACATCTTCCAAACATAGGTAGTTGGAGGAGAATCTTCACAAAAAGTGATGGATTGTTTTCTGATTTCAAGAGGAGGTTCAGGAGTATCAATGAGCTGCAATATGTTGGATCCCAAATCAGTATCAAGTGCAAAAATAGGATGGTTGGTGGGGTTTGCTTCATCACTAATAATGTAGGCCAATTGAGTTTCCCTGTAAAGTCTTCTATGCTATCCCCCAAACACAGGAATGGTAGCATATGTGGGGTTCATATGCAAGGTTCCCCCAAGTATTTTTATCCAAGATATTGACAAGAGCATACCAAACTTGGGGGGAACATCAACCACCACAATATCCATGACCACAATTTTCATGGGCAACTGAAACAAGGTCACAACCATATCTTTGATGACCCCAAGACACTTCACTTTCCTAGAGTCAAAAAAATATAAGTCATGGTAAGTTTTTGGGATTTCTAATCCAAGTTCATCCATGACTGTTTTTGGCATGAGATTGTGAGATGTCCCCGAGTCCATCAAGAAGTTATGCAGCACCTTATCATGGATGTTTAGTGATGTATAGAAGGGAGGGGATGAATCATATCTATCTTCTATCAAAGGTCCTAATATGATTGATCGATTTTCATCTTGAAGGTTGACTGAATCAGTGGAAATGGAGGAGGGTTCAGGATGCGCCATTTTGGAATGATACTTTTTGAACTCCTCATTCTTTATCAGCTCCAAGGTACAAGGATCTTGATTTTTTGAATTTCACTTTCAAAACTGAAGGAAGATGAAGATTTCAGAATATCCTTGACTTTTGGGGTAGGAGCCTTAACCAAAGCTCGAGGACTTTATACATCTTTTTCTTTGCTGCCAACTGCCATAGTGTTGGCAAAGCTTTCTGTTTTTGAAGGTTGATCAAAAGAATCCATCTTTTCCTCTTTCTTTTTATATCTCATATTGTATCTATTAGGATTTTCTTTTGCCTTCTCTCCCTTACTCAATTCATTTATTTGATTATCCATTAGGGATTCCTCATATGTAGATTGGGTCAAGTGACGGGATGAAGAGGTGTCACCTAGGCAATGGATCTCAGGATCAATTTCTTCATCCTCTCCTTCTTCATCAACAACAAGGTTGTTTTGTAAAGGAGTTTGGACCTTTTGATCATCCATGTCTTTGTTTCTTGGATCTCTTGGAAGGATCTGATGAGCATTATTTGGTCTTTTGAAGTTGCCTATGTTATCATCATTTTGTGTATTTCTATAGGTCTGTTTTCCTTCAAGTTTTAACTTCTCCATCTCGGCAGAAAGTGATTTTACTAATTTGGTAAGTTCATCAACTTGAGGATGGACAATAGAGGAATAAGAGGTTGAGGCTTCAACTCTATTTTTTCTCTTGTCCCTATCATATTTTCCCCTAAGTTTATCAGATGCCACTATGTTAGATTCTACCTCCAAAGCTGCATCGTGCATATGAGCTAAGGAGGCATGCCTTAGTAAAAGGAAAAACTCAAGGTCAAAAGCACTAACATAGGTAGTATGGCAGAGGTTTATGTAGGCTTTATCTCAGCAGGGATTTTATTGTACATTTTGTTGAATCTTTTAGAGAAGTCAGAGACAAATTCTCCTTCTTTCCTCTTTAGGGATCCAAATTCTATGATATAATACAAAAAATATTTCTTATCCCCCTCCCTGTCTCAAGAAAGCATCGTGTAAAGCTTCAATCCTAACAATGGATCCAGGAGCAAACACCTAAACCATTTTCTAGCCTCACCATCAAGGCTTTGGAAAAAGACTCTCATCCACACATCCTCATTCTCAATGTTCAGATTGTCTGCATAAATATAGAAGGCAACAAGGTGTTCTTCAACAGTTATGTCTTCTTCTCTTGTGATTTTGGGCATGTATTTTAGGTAATCTCCAGCAGGGAGAGCATTCATAGGCTGAGGTAAGATAAGAGGGGCATACCTAGCAGCGAATATGGAATCCATCGTATTTCTAGGAGGGTTAGCACCTGCCATTGGATTTTGAACTGTAGGGGAACAAGGAGGAGAAGGAGACCTGGCTGTGTGCAACTTAGGAGAAAAATGAATGTAGGAAGGAGGGATTTCAGTTTTCACAGCAGAAGGCCGAGTCTTAGAAGAAGATGGTATAATCTGCAAGGGAGATAAGGTTTCCTCTTCTTTGGCTACAAAAATTTTAATAGGAGGAGGAGTAGTAAATCCTAAGGTAGGAAAATCTTTAAGACTCTCAAGCCTGAACCACTTCACAATATCAGGAGAGGCAAGGATTTCAAAATTTTCTTCTTTCAAATCAGGGTCAAAAGAGGAGTATTCAACAGGAAAATTTTCAAAATCCAAATTCTTAGAAACTTCAGCAGAAAGTAAAGGATGATTACATGATATAACAATTGGTGTTTTAAGAATGGAATCAGGCAATTGACCAAAATTACCTAATACAGCAGGAGAAAAACTTTCTTGAGAAGCTTTTCCCTTCTTGATTATCTTCTCTGGGTCAGCTTTAGGTGAAACCAAAGGTAGTTATCGAGTTGACCTCGTGTGTCTGCCTTTAGGAGCCACAACTGAAACAATGAAGTCGCCAAGTGCAAGCTACAATATTCAATGTACCAAGTTCTAATGCACCTTCAGAATCAATAACATTTGTCGTTCAATCCCAGGGAAATGTCTTCAACTCGTTCCCCGACAACTACACCAAGAATGTTAGCACTAGGAATCACCCTCAGATTGCAAAGAGGATAAACCCAATACCCATCATGTTATATGTAAATGTAAATGATTTTTTAAGAGGTCAAATGGATAAGACTCAAGATAATAATGTTCTAACTCAGAAATATGGGCTTGCATGCACAAGCAATTACGGTCTTGATCAACTTCAGTCAGTGAGTGGGAGTAAAGGTGAATAGAAGGAAGACTTTAGTGAGGAAAATGTAGAGGTCTGCTATGGACATCAGGTCTTCAAGCAACCTAAGGAAGAAAAACTCAAACACAAGATCTTCTTGAATTCAAAGTTTAGAGAACACCGAAGAACATCATAACAATATTATAATCAAACATTCATCATAATACAGCTATAACAATCTCATGTGAATCATTCAATCGTGAACATTTCAATACAAGAGTCAATAAGATGGAATCAGAGAAACTGACTTATATTAATAAAAAAGTCTCAAGTCAAGTACATAACTAGAGAACCAGTATGCTTCATCAAAATATTACAATAAGGGAGCCTAGATCAACCATCTGAACCCTCTAAAGCAGTTGGAATGTCTATTTATCACAAAAAGAGAAGGCAACAGTTGGAGGTGCGAGTTGGCCTTCCTCCCATAAGATTCTCCAAATTAGTTATTCCAACTAATAACTATGCTATAAAAAAAGAAACATGTTGACAACTGATCCAACAAACTTTTAACTGACATGATCTTCATTGATGCACATCCCTTTCCATGCCAAGTGTCCTGCAGAAGTTGTAAGTTTTCATCTTGCTGCCACCTATGATCTTAGTCTTTCTCCACACCATCAGCCACCCACCAGAGTGATAAATCGAATCCCTTGATTCAAGGTACTAGTTGGTAGCGTCATTCAGTAGCACGATGGGTAGAAGGTTTTTGTAGCGCCTTCACAAAATACTTTGCCCATTTCGTAGCACAGTCTCCAAAACAGGCCTACGAAATTGGTAGCGCCTATTTTATATATCTCTGTGTATGATTTGGTAGCGCTACACTGAAGCGATCATGCATAATTCGTAGCGCCCGACATCAAAATGGACTTGGTAGCACCCTGTGGAATTCACAACGCCATCATTACACTGCTTAACAGATTTGGTAGCACCATGTGGAATTCACAACACCATCGTTACACCGGTCTTAGAAGATTTGGTAGCACTATAGGTAGCGAATTAGCAGGATATGCTAAACTAGACGATTCCGCAGCACCATAGCACTACAAAATGTATGTGCTCTTTCTGTATGAGAAGATTAATCTTTTGAAAAGAACAAAAAACCTTGAGCTGATAGGTTAGGAGCTTGTAAATGCCCGTATAAGTGGCAAAAATAATACATCCTTGATCACTTACTCTTTGCAAAAAGAGACCATTCTAAAAAATGGAGCTTACATCCCCCCAATCATTTCATCAACCTGACACTCCTTGTGGAAGGAGGACTTCCATTTGGCACAACAACATGCTTTACTTTTGTAGTGATAGGCTTCTTAACTGCACGTGTGCTTTTCTTCACTACCGATTTCTTCTTCTCAATGGCAGCTTCAACCAGGACATTCAAATTCCGTTGGGCCACTTCATCCTTGAAGTGTTGGAATTCTGCCTTGAGTTTTATGTTCTAAGAATGAAAGTCTTTGTTTTTCCTATAAAGGTTCTTGAGTTGTTTATGTAGAGGAAGAACTCTTCTAGTTGCAAATCTTCCCAAATCAAGATTATTGTTGTAATCATTCATGAGCTCCATCTTAATTCTTTTAGATAAACCCTCTGATTTCAAGCGGGCAACCTCCTTCCTAGCCTCCCTGAGTTGTCTAATCAATTTTTTGAAGGTGTGATTACTAGGTGGAGTGCTTATGTTGATAATCTCAACAGGATTCTTTATGACTTCACCTTCATCTTTCTGTTGTTCAGGGGCTCTGTCTATCATCTCAATAGGTTTCTTAATGCCTTTTCCCTTATCCCTCTTTCTCTTCAGAATAGAAACCTTTGGTAGGACTTGTGCTTCAACAACCCCCTTGAGAGTTGATGATCTTGTGAAAGGTTTCCTGACCTTTGTGCTAGCTACTGAGGGAGATGAAGATAAATGCAACTTTCTTCCTTTCTTGGTTGTGGCTTTAGTAGATGAACAAACCTCTTCCAATTCTGGTGCAGGAGGAGGTGAAGAGTCTCTTTGTGGAGAATGATATGCCTCCTTGTTTGCTTCTTCAACTTTCTTAACAACCTCTTTGTCTTGAGTGATGGATTTACTCTTCCTTTTCTTGCTTGTTCCCGCTGGAGCATCACTAGTAGGTGGCAAAGGAATTTTCATCTCTGATTGAGGAGTTGAAACTGTACCCAACTTCATGTGAGCAGAAACAATGAATTTCTCCCAAGAAATGTTTCTCTTCTTCAATTCTTCCATTACCAAGATTCTGATCAATCCAAAATTAAAAACACTAGTATCCATAGCCTTGGATTTGGCTTGGACTATGTCAGACATTTTCCCCATGCTCCTCAACAAGTAGAAAGGGATATTCATTTCATCTTTTCCAGTAAAATGAAGCAGAAGCCTTATATGGTACTGGTATAACACATTAAACCTCCCCTCACATGTGAAGTATCTCTGGATGATCTTCAACATCTTGTCAAAACCTTCAACTAGATGACTTCTAGGAACCCCCTTGGACAAGTTGTCAGTATGATAATATGGCTTAAGGAAATCCTTGGAGAAGGCAACATTCAAAGTCATGGATTTAAACCATCTCTCCCCCGTGTTAAGAATCCATGTGGTTGTTGCAATAGAGGCTCCAGACACCTCAAACTCTAGATCTCCTACCTTAGTCTTAAGGCCATAAAAATGTGAGGCAAATTGCCTTGCCACCTCAGGATGTCCCCTCTGCATGTTTTGGCATAAAGAGAGGCAACCCACCCTTTGAAAAACTTCCCTAACCATTGACTCTGCCTCAAATAAATGCATGTCAGAGGGTTCAGTTTTGACCACAATGCCTCCCTTGTGAGATTTATTTTTCTGAGGTGTCTCCATGGGTCAAGGTGAGAGGTCAAAGGCTATGGTGCCGTGAAGGTTAGGAGAGAAAATGGAGGTAGACTTCAATGGGAGATTGATAGTGAACAATAGTTGTTTTTTCCTAGGATTCTCCTCTAACTCACACTGCTTGATGGTTTTGGAAATCAAGAGCTGCAATTTTCCCTTCCCTTACTATTTATAGATCTCAAATTGAAGAATAACAATATGGTGAAGGAAACCACTGCAATGGTCTTTGAAAACCAGGTTAAGAAAAATCCAACCCGAATAGTAGAGGAAGTAGGGAAAATATAGTGAAGTTTTAGCAGCGATTTTGGGTAGCGCAGTGTGCACACAAGGAATAAACATTTGCTTGGGCACTCAACACTCGGGAGAAAGGTGAATAGGTGTCTTGATAACTTCAAACCAAGTGATAATGACTGCAGGTCTGTGTGAGAGAAAATATGAATGGAGAGGGATGAGGAGAGAGCGTTTTGCAGAGATAGTCGCTACCGAAAACTCTAGGCAAAAGTTATTACCCAAATTTTCTATGCAGAGGAGGGAAACCACAGAATACCTAGAGGAGTAACAAACTTGGATTTATGCAATTGCTTAGGAGATCACCACAACCCTCTCAGCTTCCAAATCCACCTTAGCAACTAATCTCGTAGCGCCATTGCCAACTGGTCTGAACTCGTAGTTTCAACAATGCCGAGTTTTGAAAACATTCAAAAATTGAAACCGTTAGCAATATGCATTAAAACCAAATCTTCGAAAGCATCTTTTAACGAACCATGGTGTTGAAAACTAGGTAGAACATGACCTCAACGTTATGATGACGAATCATGGCCGAAAATGAAGGACAAGGAGTGCGCTACGAAAACTCCTAGTGAGTTGGCAGCGCTCTTTTTCAAAAAGAGGATTTGACCATTTTAATAGGACATAGGGACAACATGGCAAGGATACAAAGGTATGAGTGGAAATAATGACATGTCAAGTCATGTAGGTCATGGGCTGAGTCAGGCTTGGTGTCAAGTCATGAGGTGAGTCAAATTATAAGCCAAGAAAATGAACCTAGGCTAAAAATTATGTGAGGGTCACAATTGAGCCAACACTCAAGCCTTCATTTATTCAAGGTAACCTAAGTAAATCACACTTGAGAAAATAAATCAAAATTTAAAATCTAAAGGGCTTAAAAAAATTAAAACTAAGGGCTAAAAGACCCAAGGCAACTTAGTGTGATAACAGACACTATGCGAGAAATTGTCCTACCATGAAGAAAGAAAGACAACATGCCTCCACTGCTGACATTGATCCAGACCCACCACGGAAAGATGAAGACATGAAAGATGAGGCTTTCTTCTTCTGAGCTTTCTCAAGAGGACCAAAAACAAGATTGAGCATAACTGTAGACTAAGTTAAGTATTGTACTGCATTCCTTATTTGATTTCTTTATTACCCTGTAGCTGCTTACATTTTGCTAATGAAGGGTATTATCCTTGGTGTGGGAGCCCTCATGAATTGGACCATTATCCCTGGTACAAGAGTCCAAATTTTCTTGATTGGTTGTTATCCTAGTACAGGAGGCCAACAAGATACTATAGAGGCAGTAAAGGACCTGAGAAGATATGGGATGTCTCCAGAATAGAAACACAGGAAAATAATGATGTCACAATTCCTCCAAGACATATGTTTATCCTTCCGACTTCAGAGGGAGTCAAAATATTTGAGAAGAAGGAAGAGACAATACCTTCTCCCCTTCAACAGTTCAAAGGAAGATAACCATCCAATTGATCAAGTTGATCCAATTGCTCCAGTTGATGTTCCTAGAGACATTGCAGTAGGCCATACAATGTCTGCATGGGCTCTACAAACTCTGCAAGAGGCAGAGGGACACGAAACTCCTCGAGGCACATTCTGAGAGAGCAAGAGACCACATAGATTTTCGAGCTATGTTTTATCCATGAGCCACATCATTGATACTGAGCCTTCTTATCACGGAGAAGAAGCAGGTCAACAGGTATGACAATATGCCATGACAAAAGAGTATCAATCCATCATGAAGAATGATGTGTGGGATATTGTTCCGAGACCAGGAGGGAAGTCTGTAGTAACTTCTAAGTGGATCTATAAGATTAAGCATGCAACCGATGTAAGTATTGAGAAGTACAAAGCGAGATTTGTGGCCAGAGGATTCTCACAGGTAGAGGGAATTGATTATGAAGAGACATTTGCTAATGTAGCCTGATACACTTCCATCCATAATATCATTGCACTAGATGCATCTATGGGTTGGAAACTACATCAGATGGATGTAAACACAACCTTTCTCAATGGTGAGATTGAGGAAGAAGTTTACATCAAGCAACCAAAAGGATTCATGATACATGAGCATAAATCTCATGTGTGCAGGTTGAAGAAATCCCTATATGGACTAAAGCAGGCACCTCGTGCTTGGTATGAGAAGATGGATGGATTCTTGATGAGTTTGGGCTTCAACAAGAGTGTTGTTGATCCAAACCTATATTATCACATTGTTGGTGACGAGTGCCTGATCTTGGTCCTGTACGTTGATGACTTATTCCTCACCGGTTCAAAAAGACTTATTGTTGAATGCAAGCGAGTATTGACTTTTGAATTCGAGATGAAGGATTTGGGTATGATGCACTACTTCTTGGGAGTAGAAGTATGGCAGAGGATTGATGAGATTTCCCTAAGTCAAGGAAAATATACAGTGGAGATATTGAATAAATTCGGTATGACAGATTGCAAATAATGCCTACATCGATGGTGATGGATCTGAAGAAAATGAACGAGGCTTCTATTGATTCAAGCGAGATTGATCCACATCTTTACCGACAGTTGATTGGATCATTGATGTATCTAGTTAACACTTGACTTGATATATGCTATGCATTGAATGTACTTAGTCAGTTTATGAGTCAGTCGAGACAGACTCACTGGATAACAGCGAAGCATGTATTGAGATATCTACGAGGCACAGTTGGATATGGCCTGAGATATGCCTCCGATGTAGATATGATATTGTAGGGATATGTCGATGCAGATTGGGCAGGGAGCGCAGTGGACCAGAAGAGCACATCTGGTTATTGTTTCACTTTAGGGTCTGCCATGGTTTCCTGGTGCAGCAGGAAACAAAGCTCTGTGGATTTGAGTACCGCAAAAGCAGCGTATATAACATTGAGTGTGGCAGTTCGTGAAGCAGTGTGGCTTCACAAGCTCCTGACAGATTTATTTGATCATGGGATGGATTCTACCATTATTCATTGTGATAACTAGAGCTGTGTGAAGCTCTCTAAGAATCTTGTATTTCATGATAAATCAAAACACATTGAGATCAAATACCATTATATCAGAGACATGGTGTAGAGTAAAGCAATACACGTGCAATACCTTCCTACACATGAGCAAATTGTAGATATCTTCACCAAACCGCTTGTCAGAATGAAGTTCAAGTACTTTCATGAGAGACTTGGCCTGGTGGAGAATGTCTCCCTAGCTGAGAGGGAGTGTTGATGATTGTAGCATCGTGTAACATTCTCTAGGATACGTTCTCCTCTGTGACCGAGTTGAGTCGACTTGTGAGAGAGCCCAGTGTTGGGCATGCCCATGTGATGGGGTGCATCGTTCTCCTTTGTGTGAGAGTTGAGTCGCTCCCCAATGTTGGGTGTGCCCATGTGATGGGTGTATTGTTCTCCTCTGTGTGAGAGTTGAGTCGATGTGGTACTCCAGATGATTCTCCCGTGGACTCAGTTGAGATAGAGATCTATTGAGTATGATGTCCATGTGGCTGAGCATAGGTGGACATGTCCCTAGTGGTTGAGCACTAGTGGACGTGTGGATCCCTTGCTATATTTTCTACGTGTAAGATTTACTTGTAACCCTAATTATGATGTAAAGGGTACAAGACGACCCCACCATATGTGAAAGATAATTAAGGTTTATTGTAATAACTGATTATATTTCTGAGTTATTGCGGCTAGCCCTATTGTGCCAATAGACACACCTTTTGTTGTGTCTGGTCTTGTATAAATAAAGGTGATTTCCCCATTGAGGAAACACACTTGTCACTTGTCTTTTGGAAATTTTAGACTACATCTAAGGTTGAAGTGCACACCTCTCTTGGGCGCTAGTTTCAAGGTGGTAGAGCACCCTCTTGTGTGCATTAGGATTTTATGGTTGGGGGATCTTCTCTTGAGAATATAACAAAGTATTGCTAGGTTTTCTTCCCTTGAGTAGAAGGGTTTCCTAGGATATTTCGTGTGTTCTTGTGCATGGTAATTCTTCTTGTGATCTTGGTTATTGCAACACTTGTGTATGGTGTAGTTGCATTTGTTTATGGTTCAAGTACATGCTAAATGAAATAAACCTCATGCTTGAGCCTAACATAGTGAAAATTCAACACTTACCACATGAAATTGATAGCACTAGTCTCTTGTTCTCTCTCGCCTTTCCTTCCTTGCCTTCCTAGAGATACTCAAGGAAACCCCTTCTCCTCTTGGTCACCTCTCTCCTTGGTCACTTTACTAATGGTTGCCCCCCTCTAGGTCATTTTCTTGGGTAGGGCCCAACTTTAGATGACTTCTTCCCATACAAGATCAATCACCATTTCCTTCTTGGGACATTGGTTTTGGTTGTTATATCCTATAAAATGCAACGTTGGGATCATCTTCTCAACCATACCTCAAATGCTCTATTCATCTTATCTCTTTCCTTCATTAGTTCAGTGCTTGAGTTTCCGCCTCTTATATCTTGTCCCCTCTTCCTTTCACCTTCACTCACTTGCTATGCTTCCCTAGGAGTTGTTGTTGTTATCCTTGACCTACTTGAGGCAAGCTCCTAACCTTTTTGTGCAAGTACATACCTTGCTTGGGTCTAAGTGCACCGTGTTCACACCTCTTGTGTCTTGGCTAGCTTCTATCGTCAACACTTGCAATTAGGGAAATACAAGTATTGTCCTAATGTTCTGACACCTATATTTCATTTCTAACATCACTTTCTAATTGTTGCATTCTCTTTCATGATATTTAGACTTATCTCATTTTTCTTTCATAGTTAAGCTATTGTAGTTAAATGTATTACTCATTTTCTCATTTCTACATTCACATGTCATTGTTTAGTTGATGGTTTTCTTTCATAGTAGCTAGATTCATTTGTATCTCCTCTTGACATTCTTTGCTTGTCATGCATTTCATTACACCTCAAGCTTTTTGTCTTACATATACTTAACATCATACTCCTTACATACATTGCCATAGCTCTACTTTCTTGAATTGATATTTGGAGCATTGGGTCACATGCAAATGTCAGGAACATTGGTGACCTTGACTAGTGGACAAGTCCCCCCTCGAAGTCAAGACAAACAACTTACACTATGTACACTAGAGTGATTCCCGCATGCACCATTGCTTTACCATAGTTGTCACTTTCATATTTCTATTTGTCTTTTATCAGTTTTTGTTTGCTTCTCTCCTTCCTTGCAACTCGCTACTATTCCCATCTTATGGATCCCAACCCTGTAAATAGGGTAATACGTAGCATATTGATTTCATACTTTAGTGTTCACATACACTTTACCCAAATGGAATACAGGAATGTGTCCTACTTATGTGTGATTATCATATGTGACCTACCTATTGATGACATCGATACTTCTATATTGTCCTCCTATGTTGGATCACCTTCATCAAGGCCACCTTACCTTAGATTAAATGCATAACTCCTTTCAGTTCTCTAGTGCCTAGGTAGGGTCCTTAATTGCCTCTCTCTTCCTTTGGCCTTTGGTCATTGGTTTGGTTCGTTTGGAGTATTTCCTTACTCTATGGCTTTAGTTTAAGGCGTAAGCCCTTGATTGGGTCCATAATTACTTGGGATGCTTCATTATGGGTCCTCAACAACTCAAATTGAGTTGGATTTACTATTTAGCGGTCAAATGACTCAAACCTTCATTAACCTTCATTGGTCTCAAGGCACTAAGTGAACTACGACTTTCCTACTAATATTGCTACTGTGTATCATAGGCCGTGGAATAGAAGCCTTATATTTGGCGAATTTTTTATGGTCTGATCTCAACGACTCATGATATGAGGTCAAATCACGTGGTTTGAATTTTCTATACAAGTTGTCCTCTCTAATGATTAATCTAGCATTCACATATGCCTAGGGTCATTCCATTACCTATTTTTGTCAATCAATTCCTCTTTGTAGTCTCTCGCTTGAACTCTTACAATCTTTGAACTTTGATCCCCTATCTTGCAACTACACACTAGGATTGGCATCAAATATTGATCTTGCCTCCTAGCTCTTCTTCCATTCTCTTAGATTGTGTACTACATGTGTTTTCTAGCGCCTCTACAAGAATCTATTGTTGCTAGTTTGTTTCCAACCTTAAAGGGTTGTTGCTTCATTCTAGGACATCTTCATAGGCTTTGTCTTCTAATACCTTGGATGATTCAACACTTATACCTCAAGGGAAGTTCCAACACAACTAGGATCAAGGAGGCATCAACCCTTCTGAGGCCACTTTCAATCACCATTCGGTGCTTCATTGTTACATTATTTTATATGGTTGATCTAGTGTTATATATTGCATTATATTGGAGATCACATATAAATCTGTTTTGTAGGTGATTGATTTGCATGTGGAAGTTTGTTTAGAAGGTGGAACATTATTAGAGATCTATCACA
>ML871865.1:0-19732 GCA_009831015.1 Picea engelmannii
AATAAATTTGAATGTATATTGTATAAAATGCACAGAGGACAGTGCATAAATAAGGGGGAGGGGAATGTAATACCCCTAGGTTAATCCCCAATGTAATTGTAAATGTATGTTTATAGGCTAGTGAGCCAGGATATTATAGGCCAGAGTGCCTATGTGATTATTAGGTCGAAGATCCTAGATATTAAAAGTCTAGTGAGACTATTATTGTAAAATGTAATTATACTCATATATTAATAAAAATAGATCCTTGTTGCAAACCGACCCAACACAAGAGTATGGGGAGCTAAAATCCACTAGAAAGGGGAAGGGGGGTTAAGAGTCTAAGGTTAAGGGGATAATATAAGGTGGCTTAAGCCCAAAGAAATATTATATTAATATTCCTAAATTTTAAAGTATGGATATAACTTGATATATCCTAAGTTTCTAAAGTAGGGACAAGGTGGAGTTCCTTGAGTGCAATGTGTCATAAAGGGCACATGAAAATATATTTCGGGATTTAGTACATTTCCCCATAACTCATTCATCATTGGGGAAAGGATTAGTCCATCATCCATACCTGGTTGCAATCTCTTGTACTTGGGGAAAACTTGGGAGATGAAGAGGCGGGTTGTCAGGCCCATGTTGCTGCTGAAGAGGTGGGTTTTCAGGGTTGTGTTGTTGTTGAAGAGGCAAGTTGTCATGCCCATGAGTAGTTTTCTCTACTTGAGAAACTACTGGGAATTGTTCCTTAGTGCAATGGGAAATAACTACAGGGCTCTAAGACTTCTTTTCCAGCATGTTGTTGAAGCCCCAGAAGGGAAGTGGGGCAGTCAAAGGAATATTGAGCAGAGAAGGGGCACACTTCATGGGGTGGGAAAAACATGTGAGGAATGAGAGACTATAGGCTAATTGTAGCAGTTGGGCACCTTGGACTGATAAATTCTACTAATTATTAAACCTTAGAATGGATTAGGATTCCCTTTTCCCTGATAGAGTTTAGCTCCAACTTGGGGGTGAGCCACTACTGAGTATTATGAGCAGTGTGGTATATGGATGGGAGGAACATGGAAGGTATGCACGTAGTTGGTGTTCAGTTTGCAAAATATAAGTGTCTTTATGTGTTGTTTAAATTACCGAGTGGATGGTTATGTTCCTTGTATTATGGTTTTTCCTGTATATGTTGTTTATATATATTTGTTGTTATTATGCTCTAATATGTGCATTTTCAGAGCATTTGTTTAATTAAATGATATCAAATAATTATGTTGAATTGTTGATAATGGTGAAAATTATTGGTATCAGAAGTTAGAATTTTGATGTGGCATTGCCCAACAAGGAGTAGGGGATGTTACAAAGCCTATGTCCCTAATTTATGTATATAAATTATGTCTTGGGACACAAGACCTATTACCTCTTAGGATATAAGTCCCTAATTTTCATACTTAAATCATGATCTAACATATGTGACACATCAATCTTTAGTGCATTTTATCAAATTTGTTTTGAACTCAAACTTGTAGGCCAACAATTCCCTTTATATGACCTTTGTGTTTGTTATGGGCCCTGCACATGTCATGTGATCCCTAGAAGAAATTATTTGATCCTAAGTGATTGGTTTTGCATCACCAAACTATAATTCTAGATTTGAGAGAAATACATGGTCCATCAATTACCAAAGTAATTCCCATATCTCACTTGCAAGCCAAATATTTCATTTATATGTCTTTTGTGATGATTTACGGATATGCACATGGTCCATGATCCCTAAAAGTAAATATTATAGAATAATTCATTGTGTTTTAATGTTGAACCATGCTTCAGGAAATGAGGCCCATCTATATAAAGTCAAAATGGCTAAAGATGTGTGCTAGGTATCATAATATTATTTCCCTCACACAATTCAAAGCCAAAGAATGTAGGAAAGTGTGAGAAGCGCAACTGTCTAAAGAAACTTGTCTAAGGCTCTAACATATTCAATGTTGTTAACACATGATACTATACAACATTGATATCTCACTCATGGCACACTCTCTAAAGAGCACACTGCATATCTAGTCATTTTCTTAGGGTAAACAAATAATAAGTAAAAAATTTTATTAAGACATGCCTACAATCCAAACACCACCATATCCATCATCACCAACTTCCTCACAACCATTAGCAATAATTTACTAATGGATTTACACCACATATGTTGAACTTACTATGGATTTACACCATTATAGTTGTAAATAACACATGCACATTTTTACTTGTCAAGAACTCATACATGTTATGGAAGAACTATTTTTCTTATATTCTCCATAACATGTGCACAATTTAAGCAAATAGAAACACATGCATGTTATTTGTCTATAAAAATTAAAAAAACACACATCCTTATATCACTTATGTACAAAAACCTATTGAAAAACATAGAGCTATAGTGATTTGTCGAGAATATTTCTGATGTAAAGAATTCTATATCCTTTAGTTCATGATCGAAGGAGCATTCTTTTTACAAGTTATGAAATTTGATCCTTGTGATAATGGGAAACTTACGTAATTATTTAGAAAGAATATATATGAGGAAAATGAATCCACTTGAGTCTAAGAAATTACATATAGAGATTGGTTAGATATGGAAAATCGAAGGCATTCAATGGGAATTGCTTCAATTATGATCATAACTAGTGCCACGATTCTTCCTACCATTTCACAATGGGAAAAGTGTAGGAATTCAATAGAGGGGGCCTCATTTCTACAACAATGGATGAAAAAACACCTCATATCCTGACTCGACAAGTAAAGTGTAGGTTCTAATGAGATTCTATTTTAATTCCAATATCAAGTCAACCTCAAACAAATATATTATCATGTAAAAATGAGATGTATGAGGCAACATGATCACTTTTGACCTATTGCAATTATACAAATGATGGAATTAGAGAAGCAATAATTGTAGAAACTTTTGTTGAAGACGTTCAGGGGGTCCAATATCTTCTTAAATAAGTATATTCTCTTGAGACCATTGATGAGCATGTCCATTTGCCACCATTTATTAACCAACAAGGAAATGAAGGGTTGCAAGCTCTTGTTGAATTTCCAGAGCCTCCTAGTGATACGTTCCATACTAGAAATGCAACTTCCTTACCTCCATTGTCCTAAGTGCATCAAAGAACTCCAAAACGTATCCAAGTGGATGAAAGTTTCAAGAGTTCCATTGAAGGTAAGTTATCTAAATGGGTTATTGCTTATCAGACTCAAAAAATAATTAAAAATTACTTTGAACCAAAAAATGATGGAGATAAGTGTCAATTATTTTTATCTTTGTTAAAATATAGGCATTTCATTAGTGTTATAAAACAATTAGGAATAAAGATGATAAATAATTCATAACTAAGTAATCTTATTGTTAGAATCTTGGTAGATTATTTTAGAACAATTGGTAAGAAAACTCATTTGTTCATCATGTATTTTCATGAGCAATAATAGACAAGAACATGATAAATCATTGTTTTATCAAGCCAACATATGAGCTCATTAAAGTGAATGTGAAAACCATTCAAATGTATTCTGCTAGGGGAGAACATCTTGGCACAATCACAAACAAATTTTTGGCCCTTCATTGATAGGTTTCCTTGCTCCGACGTAAAGTTAATTAAGGGACTAGTGTGAAAACGTTAGCGTGATAACACCATGGATTCTTCAATGATCTGTAAATATACGTAGATATTCCACTAGAACAACTCATCACAACAAATCTTATAATATTTTGAAATCTTAGACTATGTAGACTAATTTTCCTTAGATCCTAGATTAGTTAATTAGTTAATTACTAGCTTTGCTTGGATTTATAAAAATAAGTAAACATTAAAATGAAAGTACGAGAAAATATATACACACCATCCACACAATTAGACACAATATATATCCTAGGAAAACCAATACGGGAGAAAACCCAACTAAAAGGTGAGGCCTATGCTCTTCTCTCTTTTCTTCAGTTATGGAAAGTAGGTACAAATAAAGAGGCACTCACTATGCAGTTTCCTTTGACATTGTGGCATGAATGGATACCACATAATATCCTACCTCCTTTATTATTCTCTCAAAATACCACTCCTTGGATGATCTTCTCAACTATGGAATAAGTATAATTCAAAATAATGGAACCCTTTCTCCTCCTAGTGGCTTGGTATTTAACATAGCCTAATAGTTGTCTAGGGTTAGGGTTTTGACTTCCTCAACCCTTAATTAGTTATCGGGTTTGGACCTTCTAGATCATTCTTGAAAGTAAACATGTGGCTATCCCCATATGTGTGAGTAATGGGGGCTGACGTTGCATCCCCTTATACCTTGGTGGTCAACAAGGTATATCAACTGGTGAGAGGAATAAATTTTGCATATGAGCTCTGATTGAGGCATTTTACGCACCATTAGAAAGGTATCATAGTGTATAACACCATCAAGGGTGTATTATAAATTTCTAGACATTGTAACCCCAAAAAATGTCATGTAATGCCTCAAGATGGCTCTAGAAGGTTTGATACCCCAATTTTCCAAACTAGGACCTACCACTAAAATGGCCCTACAAGATGATTCCTCCAATTTATTTCACCCAAAAAGTACTAATATAGATGAAAAATTGTATGATGATCCAATCTGGATCGTCAAACTAGAAGGATGTACTAAAGTTGAGAAGGGGTTACAGGGACCATGAACCACACATTAAACACTTTTTTCAACCACAACACAAATGGAACTATATGAGAGATCCAAGAATGAGCACAAGGCATTGAACTTGGGCCAATGTTTTTTTGAGAAATACAATCCTTTAGTATGTTATAATAAACACACTTCATAGAAATTTTTGTCATAGATACCACGTAGAATTTGGTTATTAGTATCACATATATGTATATATTTGTCATGTTTTACATTCTAACCATGTGTAGGAGTGCTCAATGATAACACTACCAACTTTATCAATAGATTGTATTTATAACATCATGTGTAATAAGATAAAGGGAAAAACATATTATGCATAAAATTGTTTAGATGGTGCATGCTTCAGGTGTGGTGAAATGACATTATTGAGCTAGTGCATTCACGAGAGAGAGGATCACAAATTTGGGAATATGGTGGTAGACATAAAAAGTTTGAAATATGTCAATTATGACCTAGGCCATAGGAAAGAAAGAAAAAATATACAATTGGTAATGTTGTAGGCCAATAACTTTCTCTAACTTGGAATCTACGTTCTTTCAAACTTCACTTGTAAAATATAACTTGTGTTGAGATCTCTTTTTTTCCGTCAAGTATGATTCTATGACTTCATCAAGTAGTTTTTGGAAAATAACTAACAAAATATTTAACCTATTCATGTGGCTCGATGGTAGGATGAACAATTTAGAATTTATATATATACATTTCCCCTTGATATTGTACTTTCAGTGGTTGATTTTGCTGAGAACTACACCCTCCAACCCCAAAATTGATTCAAATTCAATATTATCATTCAAATAAAGTTTCCTTAATTGTCCATATCACATAGAATTAATGGTCCAAATACCATCAAAGAAAAATGGGTAATATTAAAGGACTATCATTTCTATGTAAGTAATAATAGGTATCATAACTTTCATTATATACGACATTGCTTCCAGTTTTTCTATGATCAGTTGAAGGAGAAAAATATATATATGGAGTGACCATTGGATTTGGTTCAATGGTTGTGATGGTCAATTAAAAAATGTCTACATGTTTCAATGGTTGTGTTCATTACAAAAAAAATACAAGGTGCCACATATGTGGAACTATTATTAGACCGGCCATGGGAAATGAGAGGGTGATGGAGCTGGAGAATGTGTCAAAACAACCCTATGTAGGGAGGAGTTGAAGTTATATAAAAATCCCCATATTTGATATGAAAAATATATAGTCATGTGGTGTATGCCAATAATGGTAGACAGAACAAGAGTGCAAGAAGAATTAACATAGAAAATACATGTGTAGAGATTTTTTTGGGAGGTGGTCAAGGTAGATCATTCACATGCATGGGAATGCAAGAGAATTATTGGGAATCATGGTTTTCATTTGGTTCAAAGCTTTGAAAACTCTGTATTTTAAATATGGACAAGAAAACTTGTTTTTTTATGTTCCCCGTGTAGAGATGGTGATTGGGATAAGTGCGAGTTATCGTCAAACTAGGTTGATGCATGGGATTGCATATCACTTTCCATTAATTAATGTGTAATTGTTGAATAACCTGATTAGAGGTAGAACAATCATTTGTTCATGCAAATTATGATCATATGTCAAATCTTGTACATCCCAATACATTTTATAGTCTCTTGACCTATTTTTAAGGCCACCCATTAGACATTAATGACCTTATATTATATTATCTTATATCTCACTCAATTTCAATGTATCTCCATTTATTTCAATAAAGTTAAGCATTGCACATTATATTGTGTAGGGAACATATGTAGTCATTTCCTTGAAAGATAATGATTGGGGTGGGGATAATTGGCTGACACATTGTCTAGAGGTAAATAAAACTATCAATATATCCCTAATTGATGATGAAGGAAACCACTTCCCGGTTGTGTTGATGGTTGTTAAAGGTGAATACTTGACACAATAAAAAACACAAGAACAAATGGCAGTTATGCATTTAAAGATATTACAAATCAAGTGCAAGTGTAAACCACTTTCAATATATCCCTAATTGTTGATGAAGGAAACCACTTCTTGGTAGGATAGATGGTTTTTAAAGGTGAATACTTTACACAAGACAACAAGTACACAGGAATGAATGGAATTTACGTGTTTAAAGATATTACAAATAAAGTGCAAGTGTAAACCACTTTATGAACTTAGTCCTTGACACAAACCTCTAGTTACAAAGTATGAACAAAATAAACTCCTCCAAGGGTACAATACTTCCTACCAAATGATAATCACAAGAAAATAATGGAGACCAGCATTAATAGAAATTATCCATTTTTTTATTTTTTTATAATAACAAGTATGTTAATGGATTAGGTATGTTGACATATGAGGTGACTTATTTAAGAATTATACATTGATGTTTTTCTAATGCAAATTCAAGTTCATACATGCACATTATTATTTTTCAATGTAATGTTGATGAGACTAACCAAATTGTCATTTTGCATGCTTAGGTTCTACAAATATATGTATATCACATGAAGGTGAGATTAAGAACATCGATGTCTTTAGACACCACCAAAACATGCTTAGATTTCTTATATATATGAGTTAATTGACCACTCAATATTTCTTGTATATCAAATTTGTTTTTTGTGGAATATTTGGTGATTGTACTAACTATAGAGTTTGGAATAAGACCCAAGAACAAAAATGAAACTAAGCCTCTTTTTTATATACTACACATCTCTGTTAACTTCTCCATCAAACATTAGCTTCAATTGTCTATAACTCAAATCTCGTTTCATGACCTGAACCATCTTGTAATCTTTTGTTGTTTTCCTCCTATCCGTGAGCATGCTTGTTTAAAGTTGATTTCAATAGAGTTTTTTGCTAAGGTATATAAAACAAAATGTTTATGAGTGGGAGAGTTGAGAAAGAAGGTGAGGTTGCTATTATTCTACCCTTAACCATTTTTTTTTGTACCTTTTTCATGGAATATGAAAGAATTGCTCTCTCGTCCTTCTCTATTTTACTTTCATACACTAATTTAAATTGTCTTAGTAGGATCTCTCCATCCCTCTATGTTTATTTTACCTGAAATTTTCTCATTTATTCCTCCTTCTCTTGGCCTCATTCTCCTTGGATTGGAGAAATGTGGAGGGAGAAGGCTACACTTGCACCTAATAGCCCAGAAATAGGGATTGACACATTATAGGTTGGAGGTTCAATTCTATTCAAATTTGAGGGAACTTTTGGGATTTTGATTCTTTGTTTTGCATGATATTATTGTTAGAAAAGTGGGTGTGCTCGTTTAACCATAGACAATATAGCATTATTGTCACCCAACCATAGGCACTAATGTCACCCCCAAACACCTTTACCTTGACAGAGAGAATAATTCTGGTAGCAAATCAATATCCAACCAAGGCTAATTCACCAAGCAAAGATAACCAAGACTGACATAAATTCCAACCCAGAAAAACCAAAATTATAGGTTGCAGAAACTGTAGTTGCAGTTGCTCCCCAAACTTGCGCACTACTAGATTTCTGCAGTGCGCACAAGTGGATTTCTACAATTCCGAGATGTCTGACTCAAATGAGAACTAACTTTTTGTATTTATACTGATCTTACCAGGCTGTCTGGGCCGACTTCTCTTTCTGGGTGCTAAAGACTTAATATAAAATATTCTCTTTAGCTGACTTTACTTATAGGGTTGTGTCCAACTCTTTTCTCACTTTTGGAATATTCTAATCTCATCAAAGGTCACAAATGGAGGTTAATACCTCCCGTGGATACCATAATATCAACACTCCCTCCTAGATAGGGAGGTATAAAAGGTAATGGTATTGAGCACAAACAGACCATTCAACCGGTAGCATCATCATAGCCACACAAGATATCTCATGATCAAATCACGAGCATCATCAATATTATCCAATTGGATAATCTCCATGACAATTAGTACAATGTCATCTGATAGAAAACAACTGTGTCTATCCATAGTATTACATAACTACTATCCAGTGGTACACAACCACACTAAGTAGCACACAACTACTTAATTAGTGACACATAGTCACAACCAGTGGAACACATCCACCACAGTATCATACATCTATTGTCCAAAGAAATATAGTCTCCATAGCAATCATATCATTTGATATCAACCTACATAAAAATAATATCATGATATAAATTGAGTCATTTGGGCCATTCTTCTACTCACACCTATGATATATAGAAGAACATCTACCCTCATACAGTAAAAGCATCAACCATGGGCTATCTGGACTATTCTTCCCAAGAATGGAAGAATAATTGTCCCTGATTTATCATCCTGGACCATTCACCTAGCTGGGCCATTCCTCTGGCACTAAACATAGTGCAACCTGGAGAGAATGATTCTTCCCTAAGGAATGCATGTCCCTGATTGTTGAACATGGACCATTCAATTAACTGGGCCATTCCTCCGACACTAAACATAGTGCAACCTGGAGAGAATGAGTATGCCCTAGGGAATGGCTGTCCGGACCATTTCCTATGGAAATGACTGTCCTGCACCAACCTCCAAAACGGAAAATTCTTCGAAACTACTCACAACTGTGAACTTTGAAAGAATGACTGGCCGATGAGGCAGACCATTCTGCTTGACCATTACTGAGAGTGACTGCTAAGAAGAATGATTGTCCTAGACAATTCCCCCACACTGGCCACAATGGGAATCATTGTCTATGGTACATCAAAAATCTATCGAACCATTTTCATTATGAAAATGATTGTCCGATCTGGACCATTTTTCGAACTAGAAAATGCTTGTCCGTCAGAAATCTCAAACCACTTTCCAAAATGGAAAGGAACTACCCATCCTGAACCATTTTCCAAGTTGGGAAATGAATGTCCATAAATCAATGATATATATGTGCTCCCTCCCAACCTAGAGATCCATCTCTTCCCTTTTAGCTAAGGGAGTTATTTCCACGATCCCCAACTTGTCTCGTAAGTATGCAAACTTTATCCTGGACAAAGGCTTTGTCAAAATATTTGTTGTCTTCTCATCTGTGGGGATATATTGGAGTTTCACTTCTCCTTCCCAGACTTTATCTCGAATAAAGTAGTATTTGATCTCAATGTGTTTCAACCATTCATGAAACACTAGGTGTTCAGATAGCCTTATACAACTCCGATTTTCACAGTATATTATGGTCAAATATGGAATTTGATCAAATAATCTAGAAATCAACTTTCTCATCCATGTCGATTTTGTACATGCCTCACATGCTTTGATATATTATGATTTTGTTGTGCTGAGTGCGACAAACTTTTGTTTCTTGCTACCCCAAGATACCACAGCGGAGCCCAAACTGAAACACATCATTAAAGTACTCCTTCTGTCTTCTGCACTTCCTGCCCAATCTGAATATGTGAATCCATGAAGTTGTATATCACTGGATGCGGTATATCTTAAGCCATAGTTTAGCGTCCCATGAATATATCTTAGAACATGCTTTGCAGCTATCCAATGCTCATGTCGAGGTTCCACCTGAAACTAGCTTAGGGTGTTTACAAAAAATAAAATATCTGGTCAAGTATTCACTAAATACATCAATGACCCAATCAATTACCGATATAGGGATGGGCCTACTGGATCAGAATCTGAGTCTCTTACTTTCCTTATATCTATGGTCATAAGAGTGTCCATGGATTTGCAATTCATCATTCCAAACTTATGAAGAATATTCACTGCATACTTTCCTTGTCCAAGGAATACTTCACCATGCTTCTTCCATACTTCTAGTTGACCCAAGTAATAATGCATGAGACCAAGATCTTTCATATCAAATTCAAAAGCTAGTTCCTTCTTACATTGGATGATGAGAGACTCTTCACCTGTCAAGAATAAATCGTTGACATATAGCAGTAGAATCACAAGTGCATTGTTCATGACTTTGTAGTAAAGATTTGGATCTGCATGGCTCTTGGAGAAGACAAGTCTTATTCATTAGTTGTCTATTCTGGCATACCATGCTCTTGGAGATTGCTTGAGTCCATACAAGGATTTCTTTAGTCTGCAAACATGAGTGTCTCTGGAGTGTACTTCAAATCCTTGAGGTTGTTCAATGTATACTTCTTCTTTGATTGCTCCATTGAGGAAAGTTATTTTACATCCATCTGATGTAAACTCCATTCCATGGAATCAACAAGAGACATAATGGCTCTAATAGAAGTATATCTGGAAACAAGAGAAAATGTCTCATCATAGTCTTCTCCCTCCTTCTGGGAGAACCCTCTAGCTACAAACCTTGTTTTGTATTTGTCCACACTTTCGCCTACTGCATGTTTGATCTTATAGACCCATTTTGAAGTTACTACTGATTTTTCTTTGGGTCTAGGCACAATTTCCCATACATCATTTTTCATGATGGACTAGTGTTCTTTTGTCATGGATTATTTCCATTGTTTCTTCTGAGCTGCCTCTTCAAATGTGGTGGGTTCTTCATTTAAAATCTTTGGCATACATGCTGCATAGCTGGAGAATCTTTTGGGTTTTTTACTTTTTCTGAAGGTGCCACTTGGGGCTTTGAGTTTCTCTGCTTCTTGTAGAGTAGCTTCAAGCCAAGTTGGACATTTCTTGGTTTTGGGTACAGTGTCTGATTCAATAGTTTCACATGGTTGCATTTGATGATCAAGTTTTTATGTTTCTTCATTCTGACTTTCTGGAAGACATGTGCTTTCTTCTTTAGGCTCTTCATACTCTTCTTCTTCTATAGTTTCTTCTATGGATTTATTGAAAGCCATCTTTTTATTTAAGGTTATGTCTCTGTTGAATTCAACCTTATATTGTTATGGGATATAGATTCTATAGGCCTTGGATGATTCATTGTATCCCACGAATATGCCCTTTTTTCCTAAGGGTTCTAACTTCTTCCTTTTATCCTTAGGGATGTGAATGTAAACAGGGCATCCAAAGATTCTTAAGTGTTCCACATTAAGTTTCTTTCCTGAGAAGGCTTCTTCTGTAGTCATATTCTTCAATATGTGGTGGGGACTTCTGTTCTGAACATGTATTTCTGTCATGGCCGCTTCTCCCCACAAATACATATATAAACCTTGATCATTCATTATTGATTTCACAGTTTGTTCAATAGATTTGTCCTTCCTTTCTGCTACACCATTTTGTTGAGTATTATGAGGAATAGTTAGCTCTCTCCTAACCCCTGCCGATTTGCAAAATGCAAAAAATTCCTTGGATCTATATTCTCCTCCATTATATGTTCTCAAGGTCTTGATTTTCTTGTTTGTGAGGTTCTCTATCTTTGCTTTGAATTCTTGAAACTTCCTAAAAAAATGTCCTTTGTCTTCAAGAGATATAGCCAAGTCTTTCTTGAGTAATCATCTATGAAGATTACATAGTAAAGAGAACCTCCTAGATATTTGAATGGCATTGGAATGAAAACATATAAATGTATTAGATCTAGGATTTCCTTAGATCTATTATTGTTGCTTGAGAATGGTTTCTTAACATTCTTACTAAGAGCACATCCTTTGCAAATTCCTTCATGTGTAGATTGTATTTCTGGTATTCCTTTAACCATCCTTTCGAGGAAAGGTAATGATTTATAGTTGATATGAGCATACCTTCTATGCCAAAGTTCATTGGGATTGACTTCATCATGTACAAGAGCTTCATCATTTCTTTCTAGTAGTCTATACAGTTTTCCTTCGCGGGTTCCAATAACTCTAGTGTTCTCTATGCTAGAGTCTCTAGACCAATATAATACTTTTCCATCTACAAAGGCTATTATGTTTCCTTTGTCTTCTAGGCAAGATATGGATACAAGATTATTTTCTAAACTAGGTACATATAAGACATTGCTCAAATGAACATTGTTACATGTTTTCAATTTGACGGAGGCTTGACCAATTCATTCGACTGGATAGGTGTTTTTATCTCCAAGTTATACCTTGTAGGATACATTATTTTCGTTTAGATTAGAGAGTTTGGCCTGGTTTCCTGTCATATTCCTAGAAGCTCCACTGTCAATTATCCACATGTCATCTTCAAGAGTTCTTGTGAGAGATGAATAATGTATATGATCTGTCTTTTCATTCATGATTTCTGTTGACTAATAATTGGTCAAGATTTGACCCAAAATATCAACCTTGACATTTTTTCCTTATGAGAGTGCCAAGAGGTGCGTTGGAATAAGGCGCACCAAAATATATTCTCCTTGAGTAAGGTATTCCATCATAAGGTGCTAGGCAAGATTTTTAGGGTTTTTGCAACTGCACTTGCTAGTAACCCTAGCGATAATGCTGCAGTAACTGCACCTGCTAGAAACCATAGTGGTAGTTCTTCAACGAGATTGATAACATTATGGCTTAGCTTCCTTCCATTGTTTATACTGAATGAAGGAGGTGTAGGCCCATAACTTGTTAGAAAAGTGGGTGTGGTCGTTTAACCATAGACAATATAGAAATATTGTCACCCAACCATAAGCACTAATGCCACCCCCAAGCACCTTGACCTTGATAGAGAGAAGAATTCTAGTAGAAAATCAATATCCAACCAAGGCTAATGCACCAAGAAAAGATAACCAAGACCGATTAGAAAGTACAACCCAGAAAAACCAAAATTAAAGGTTGTAGAAATTACAGCTGCAGCTGCTCCCCAAACTTGCGCACTACTAGATATATGCAGTGCACACAAGTGGATTTATGCAATTACGAGATATTTGACTCAAATGAGAACTGGCGTCCTGTATTTATACTGGTCTTACTAGGCTGTCTAGGCCAACTTCTCTTTCTAGCTGCTAAAGACTTAATATAAAATATTCTCTTTAGTCGACTTTACTTCTAGGGTTGTGTCCAAGTCTTTTCTCACTTCCAGAATATTCTAATCTCATCAAAGGTCACAAATGGAGGTTAATACCTCCCACAACTACCATAATATCAACAATTATATCTAGGTTTATGTTACTATGTTTTCTTACTCAAATTGTTTATTGTTTCTCTCATAGTGATAAATGTGGCAATAGATACTCCCTCAATTTTTCACTCTAGATCCTCATATTGTCTTATGGATATATAGTAGATACACATGTCCTTTACTTGGTGAACCTATGACATAGCATGTGTTTTCATGAGATATTACAAAATTCCCCTAATTTTATTAAATATTGATAAACACCTCCAAAAACCCTTTTGTTAAACCCCCCTCCCAATACGCCTTTCCAATAATAAAAACTCCTTAATTTTACTAGATACCACTTTTTTTAATCCTCGATACCTATAAACCCCCATGTACCTTAAATTACCTACCCCCCCAAAAAAACCTATAATTTATTGACTTATTTTCACAATCTAAAAAATCCTTTTATGAATGAACATGATAAAATATTGGTCAACAAGGTGAAGCCACCATGAGTAGATATTTATTTTGTTGTTTCCTTTCCTTTTTTTTCTTTGATATATTGGAAATTTCATGTATTTATTTTTATGCATTTGGAGTATCCTAAGGAACTCCTACAACTCAGTATCATGGATTGTACTCCTAATTCCATTGACATACTTTTTTTGGTCATATGTTGGAAATTAAAAAAGTTATCTTATCTTATCTTATCATCCAACTGGTAGCAAACCATCTCTCTTACTCACTCTCACAACTTGATTATTTACAATTTTTGCAAAGGAATCAATGACCTTGTAGGAAAAAATGCAATTACTAATCTCACTCGAGACATAATGGGTTAAGGAACCAATTTTGTTGAAGGATTTTTCAATGAATGTAAAGGAATCTATATCCCTTCCCTCACTCTTTATCTGCATTCATTGGTCCAAGTAGGATCACATGAGTGTGCATCACCTAAATCAACATGTAACCTTTTGTTGCTTTCCTCATGTGTGTGTGCATGCTTATTTAAATTTTATTTTGATAGAGTTGTGTGTATGATGTCTATAGAGAGAAGTATTTGTGGGTGGGAGAGCTTAACAAGAAGGTGACATTGTTCTTATTTTTCTCCGCACCAATAAGACTTTATTTATATTCCCTTTGTTTATTTTTTGTTGTTATCATCATTATTCTAGATATTCGGTCCACAATTGGTGCCACACACACATCAATAACACCACATAGAGATATGAAACCAAATTGATTAGCACAAACATGCTTGTAGGATATTACAACACTAAAAAATGCTACTATGTTTGGTTTTTATGCCCCCATACCAATTAATGTGTTAAGGGAATATATGACTAACCTAATGTGGGAATGAGCCTAAAATAAAAGGAAAAAAGGATATACAGGTCGTACAAATATCAAATGTCGAGAGAAACAAGATGATCACAACACCTATGATTGTACATACTTGATGCTCAAATAAGAAAATAAAGTTATGTTTGTGAATATGGGAAACCAAAATACCTAAAAGAAGAACAATAAGGGAAGTAATAACAAAGGTATGCATAACTTGAATCAAAGGGAAGTTAGGGAAACCAACTGCGTAGCATGTTTCTTCTAAGACTGCAAGGAGCCAAAATGTAAGAAGAAAGTACTATGTTTTTGATGTAGAACAAGAGATAATGATGATGGTACTGATTGAAGGCATAGGTAGGTACATTTTGTGGAACCTTTCATTTATGAAATCTAGACTATGGGAAAGCAAAGATAGTTAGGTATCTATTTCGTAGAAAAAATTTAAGTGAAGAAAGAATAATAAGTTATTAAAGTTGAAAGAAAACATAGAGGTACAACCATATCTATATAGCCATGAATCTCATGTAAAATGGACAAGAAGAAAGAGATATGAGGAAAAAAATGTTAATTTCAACCTTCAACCTTATATGGCAACCAATCCAAAAAATAGATGACATCTAATGTTAAAAGAGTTTTTAAATATATAGAAAATATTAAATAAATGTATATTATTGATGAAAAAACTTGTTCCAAATGTACATATGCCAAACTATATGGATTTTAAATGTACATATACCAAAGCACATCTATCATGGGATTTTTCATGCCAAATACCAAAATGAATAACAAAGGAATTTAGTAACCCTCACTAACTCCATGTGCTTCTTAAAAAGTTAATCTTCCTCTTGTTTCTTTCCTAATGTAGATTGAGCTTGCCAATGCCTAGGATCATAGTTCATCTCTAAACACTGTAAGTAAAAGAAAAATATTTATGAGTTATTTCCCAATTTATAAATTAACAAAGTTAGAAAAAAAAATTACTACTCAATAATTTATAAAAAAAACTCACTACACCCAAGGAAGTTAACAAAGTTAGAAAAAACAATTACTCCTCAATAATTTATAAAAACAAAATCACTACATCCAAGCAAGGTACATGTGCATGTGGTATACTCCTCAAAGAACTCCTCTCCAAAATCATACTCTGCAAAAATTACACACAATGATTTAATTCAACCAATTATGAACGTGCATAAATGTAATTCAACATTTGGTCAATAATAAATCCATCTACTATTTATCTCACCACAAAAGTGGTTGTGAGCTAGGAGATTGACATGCTTGGCTAGAAGACGAAGTCATTGGTTGAACATCGTGCTCAAAAGAAATAATATTGGATGTGATTATGGTGGGTATATCGATAGGTGAAAGGGAAACAACACCAATGTGTGGAAGCACACTAGAAAAGCCAAGTACTCATGCCAATGGCCACAATCATCAAGTGTTGAAATAGGTAAGTACAAGATTTAATAAGCTAACATGAATAACATACACATGTAACTCGTAAGTTTCAACCACTTGTCAGAAATAATTATGTGGTAAAAATAGTGGATGTAACCAAAGATTCACCATTGGAAAATGGTCACACAATAAACATAGTCACTTATTTGATGAGAACTGTGACCCCAAAACTAGAACTCTAGCCCTAAAAACCTGTAATTTTGGGTTAAAAACATCAAAATCAACCCTCATTTCAAAAAGTGGTGTACTAGTAGCACCCTTTTTTAGGTTTGAAATTATTACCTTTTGCAACCATGGGTCATAATGCTACCAATAAGACCCTTAAACCCTTGAATCAAAAAAATGGAGCTAGAAGCAACACCACTTTTTTAAGGTTAAAATTACATTTTTTTTAAAATTGTGGGCTTAACAACTAGCACTGTTGCAACCAAAATCTTAAAATCAATCCCCAAATTGAAAAGTGGTGCTCCCAATAGCAACCCCTTTTTTCTCAAGGCTAAAATTAAAACATTTTTGAAATCTTGACCTTGAAAATTGGTACCCTTGCAACCGAAATCTTAAAACCAACCCCTGCATCAAAAAGAATTGCTATCAGTAACACCCTCTTTTTTCTTTGTTCCTAAAATTGCAAAATTTTTGAAACCATAATCTAAAATCCCGGTGTTGTTGCAAAGGAAATCATAACTACTAAAGAGAAAAAAGAAAAAAAAAATGTTTTTTAAGAAAAAACAAAAAACAAAAAAAATAAAAAAACAAAATGGCAAAATAATGTTTTTTTTTTAATAACACACATTTGAGAAATAAAAGTACATGATTAAAGAAAAAAAGGATTAAAAAACGTTTAAAACAATATTTTTTAAAATTTCTTAAAAGAAAGGAAATAACAATTTAAAATGAAAATTTAATTTAAAACACGAAAACACAAAAAAACAATTCAATTAAAAAAAAACATTCAATTTTTATTTTTATTTTTTTAATTTGAAAATTTTAAAATTTAAAAAAATAATTAAAAATAAAAGTAAAATTGAAAAAAAAAACATAAAAATTTGAAAGAAAGCTTGAGGAGCGATCCACATAATTACGCCCCCCATCCCCCGTCCTCCTCTCACTCGCCCCCTATTAATATTTTGATTGCAACGATATTGATTGTTAAGCCCATGGTTTCAAAGAAGTTGTAATTTTAACCTCCAAGAAAACATGGTGCTAATTTTAACACCATTTTTTGATTCGGGGGTTTATTTTATGGGTTATGTTGGTAACATTATGACCCATGGTCGCAAAAGGTATTTAATTTAACCCCCCAAAAAATGTTGCTACCAGTAACACCACTTTTTGAAATGGGGGTAAAAATAGTCATTAAATGTGACCTCTAAAACAATGAGAACTTTGGAGGGTTCTCATCAAGTCAATAACTATGTTGGTATATGCATCAACAATAAAGTGTACCACAACGACCTCACTCAAACAAATTGTGGGTATAGAGACAAGTGAAGGGAAAACACCACCACCATGGGTAGGTGCACTAAATGGCTTGTACAATAGGTATATGAATATATGGTGCAACAAAGGCGTGGAATACTTTTGCGAATGGTTTCAATCACCAATTGTCAAACTAGCTAGTTGTACGATTTAATGATATAAAGATTAAAATGTGACATGTAACTTGTAAATTTTAAATACTTGTAAAATTCTTGTGAGTAAGGCATGTTAATGGAGACTGAAAGACCAATACTGACATGTATATGTGAAGTAGGAATTGGCTCGAGGAACTAGAAACTAACTCCAAGGAAGCATGTTAAATGTCAATATAGCACAAGACTTTATAATTCAATAGTATAAAACATTGGATTATATTAAATATAATCAAAGGTTACCTTTGTGTGAGTTGTCACCATCGAAAATACAACAACAACATATGTTTCAACCATCTTTGTGAAATATAACATAGTCATATCACTGGGAGATATGACTATGCAGTTAACTAATATGGGTGACAAAGAAGGCACATTGATCTCTCTAGTTGAGTGTTGTGAACATGCATGATTAAATAATCAAAAAATGCATGTGTAATGAATCAATTCAATAAACAACTATGAAAGGGTTATACATTACCAAGGATTTTTTTATGCCCTATCCACAAGCACCCTTATGCTTTTACTCTTTCCAACAATTGATTGTGTGCCTACCATGGGGTGAATGACCTACACACAAACCATTAGAATTTGCTATTATAATTCTGCATTGAGAAAAAATAGATTTTAGGTAATAATTCAACTAAATGATTACCTTTGTGGTGGTAGTATGGGTGCACTTGGAAGATGATCAATATATTGGCCTTGTGGAGGAGCTACCAACTACAAGTTTTAAAAATATGTGTATTAGAAATATATATGTATATATATACATACCATAAGGGGAAAAATATGAGCAAAATTATGTAACTAACTATAAATCCATTAAATTAAACATATCATTGTACTTACTTGGCTAAAAAAATCCACCATAGGGAATATCTCCCGAAGGACTTTAGCAAATCTGACCACAAAACATGCATGGATGTTAATACCAAACTATGGCCATTGTTAGATGATGGTTCACCCCCACCATTAGATGGAAATTTCCCCCCACAATGGGATGATGATCCTACCCCACCAAGAGATGGTGGCCCTTCCCCTCTAGTAGATTATTGCCCTAACTGGTTAATACCCTCAACAAACATGGCATGACAAACTATTATCCATGTGAAATGGAGCAATGCTTATTGTGTATATGGAAGCAATTGCTTTGTAGGAGGGAATTATACCCTAGATAAATGCTTATGAGGTGGAGGGATTGGGTCATTTTCATATTAGTTTCTCATATTGGGTCATTGTTATGGCATCCCCAAACCAATCCCATGAAATACTAAGTGATGGAAATAGTTAACAAGTTTTCACAAAACAAACTCTGGATACTTTTTCCTCAAGACGTATAGTGGGATTTCCCTATTGTTACAAGGAGGCACATCGAAAACCATGTACCACCTATACAAATAGTTAATAAATGGCTAATAAGTGCACCATTCAATAGAAATATGAGATTTTATAGTGTTTGGGATTTCTCCTGTACGAGGGTCTATGAAAATGGCGAATATATCATATTTGCTAATATTTTTTATTTTATCTCATTGTGACGCAAAATTTTTGCATATTCACAATGTTTCCACCTTCTATAAGAGGCAGTATTATATAACACCATATTTGCATGGGTAAATGTATGAATAATTGCATCTAATATTTTGGTGGGTGAGCATCGAAGTGTTTTTTCATCCCTAAAAATATCACTCAAATTTCTTCTTTTGGCCTTCTCTCTTAGTATTTTGGCATTTTAGTCCATTGATG
>ML871865.1:19832-31406 GCA_009831015.1 Picea engelmannii
AATTCAACTAAATGATTACCTTTGTGGTGGTAGTATGGGTGCACTTGGAAGATGATCAATATATTGGCCTTGTGGAGGAGCTACCAACTACAAGTTTTAAAAATATGTGTATTAGAAATATATATGTATATATATACATACCATAAGGGGAAAAATATGAGCAAAATTATGTAACTAACTATAAATCCATTAAATTAAACATATCATTGTACTTACTTGGCTAAAAAAATCCACCATAGGGAATATCTCCCGAAGGACTTTAGCAAATCTGACCACAAAACATGCATGGATGTTAATACCAAACTATGGCCATTGTTAGATGATGGTTCACCCCCACCATTAGATGGAAATTTCCCCCCACAATGGGATGATGATCCTACCCCACCAAGAGATGGTGGCCCTTCCCCTCTAGTAGATTATTGCCCTAACTGGTTAATACCCTCAACAAACATGGCATGACAAACTATTATCCATGTGAAATGGAGCAATGCTTATTGTGTATATGGAAGCAATTGCTTTGTAGGAGGGAATTATACCCTAGATAAATGCTTATGAGGTGGAGGGATTGGGTCATTTTCATATTAGTTTCTCATATTGGGTCATTGTTATGGCATCCCCAAACCAATCCCATGAAATACTAAGTGATGGAAATAGTTAACAAGTTTTCACAAAACAAACTCTGGATACTTTTTCCTCAAGACGTATAGTGGGATTTCCCTATTGTTACAAGGAGGCACATCGAAAACCATGTACCACCTATACAAATAGTTAATAAATGGCTAATAAGTGCACCATTCAATAGAAATATGAGATTTTATAGTGTTTGGGATTTCTCCTGTACGAGGGTCTATGAAAATGGCGAATATATCATATTTGCTAATATTTTTTATTTTATCTCATTGTGACGCAAAATTTTTGCATATTCACAATGTTTCCACCTTCTATAAGAGGCAGTATTATATAACACCATATTTGCATGGGTAAATGTATGAATAATTGCATCTAATATTTTGGTGGGTGAGCATCGAAGTGTTTTTTCATCCCTAAAAATATCACTCAAATTTCTTCTTTTGGCCTTCTCTCTTAGTATTTTGGCATTTTAGTCCATTGATGCTGGAGCATTTCCCTTGGGGTTTGACAATGGGAATTTTCAATATCACATTTAGGTTTACATTTGGACACTACAAGGAGAACACCTTCTAGCAGAGGTTTTTGTGGAGGTTTTTAGTGTTACAAAATTTGGCAAAATTAAAAAAAAAAAAAAAAAACTCTGCTACAACCTCCTCTATTGGTTGCAGAGGTTTTAGCGGAGGTTTTAATGTATTTTACATATAACTATAAAAATTTAGGTGGGAAGAGGTTGTAGCAGAATTTTATTTTTTTTTAAATAAAATAGGTGCTTTTATTGTTAAAATGCACTAGTACACCCTTACATAAAATTCTCTGATGCGTACTTAAAACTAAAATTCACCGACACACCCTTACATAAAACTCCCCGATACATACATAAACTTAAAAGGTATCGGTGCGATGTTACAAAAAATGTCTGGTGCATACATAAAATGAAAAGGCATCGGTTTGTTTTTACATAACAAAAAGGCATTGGTGTGTTTATAGTTTTTTTTTTTTTTTTGTTGGGGGAATCGGCAACTCGCGGTTCTCATACTTGCGTGACACAGGTTCGATACCCGGCGGCTACCACTATAACCCCAGGTGCATCCACGTAGCCTGCATGAATGGTGCACAGGTTAGTCGGGGTGAGAATCGAACTTGAGACCTCCATTTACAAATTTCCTTCCATATACGTGACACTTGCCAATCAGTCTACACCCCTGCGGGCATTTGTGTGTTTATAGTTATTATGCCTCGAATTCCCCTTTTTTTGTAAGCAACACTGATGCTCTTATAATTTTTATGCATCGTTTATGCATTGTTTGTGTATGTAACATTGGGGCTTTCTAAGTTTATTAATGCACTATTGTGCTTTTATTTTATGTTCGTACTAGTGCTTGTATAATTTGTACATGTCAGTGCATGTATTACCCTATGCACCAAAAGGTACTGAAATTTTGAATATTCAAGGTGAGATGTCAGTGTCATTCTTTGTTCTGAAGCACTAGTGATTTTTTTATATTTGAAGAATCGATGTTGTTATTATATTTAAAGAGTCGATGTGTTTGTGTTAGTTAAATCATCAGTGATTTTATTGTATTTAGAGGATCAATGCGTATTTCTCACATGTGCACCATAAAATTCTAATTAAACGATATATATATATTATCACATGTGATATGCACCAATGCTTCAATATACTTAATATGAATCAATGCTTTAGTATACTTAATATGCATTGATGCGTATAACCCATTAAAAGTATTGATTTCTATATTATGGCACGCACTATTTTAGGACTTCATAAGAATGCACTGATATGTATATATTTTAATGAATTTTTTTTAACAAATTTTCAATTAATCATCAAAAATCAAATATTTTTTATAATAATATTGGTTTTTATATTTCTATTATTGCATTTTGATATAATGAATGCATTAATGTGTTATCCAAAGGATTACACCTATGTTATTTGAAACAATGTAAATAATCCACATATTAATTAATCAACAACACAACGTTTTACAACATTCAGTAATGCAATAAAATAGGAAACCCATTTTATTATATATGGATAAAAGACCCATGGGTATAAAAAATGGGACAACGTAAAGGTATACAATAATAAAAATGGAACCAATATGTAATTGTTACACTTATTGGTAACATGTTGTCATGCAATTGAGACATTGTGTCCACTACATTAAGCAAAATCCTTGATTTTTACTGACAGATATTCTAAAACATACAACTTGCAGTAACATTCAATTATATTGATGGTCATTCATCACTTGAACTATTTTCATCGCTCGAGTTGTGTGCATCCCTCATTTCTTGATCAATTGTAGGTGATATTGAACTTTGGTTATTTAAACAAATGTTTTCTTGCTCGACTAGTTTTTGATGTTCCACATGTTCATGTTCCATCTACAAACATAGAAATAAAGTGTAATAAGTAAATCTACATTTATATAGTAGAATATACATGATCTTTTAAATAAAAAACCATACCATAGCAATGAGTGATTCATAAACAATACACATGCTTTTGAAGCTATGCCTCATGTTGTGTCTCAAAATATCTTCTATTGGATCCTCTCCATACTTTGTTTCCTATATGTTTAATACATCATGACAAAGCATAGTTGATATAATTAATATACATGTTTCTTATCGTTCCATTAATTATAAAACAAGGGAAGTTAAATAACATAGCTACTTACAAATTGTTCAACTAAACCTTGATACTTCAACATATACTCACAACCCTCAGTTAACCCAATGTTGATAAATTGTTCGGTTAGCTCTTCTTTGTATGTTAGAACCTATGAGAAGACATCCATGGACGAGTGTAAAATAATTATTTAAATATAAAGATCACAAAAAATATGAAAACTTAAGTACCGTCGAAAGTGTAAGTACTCACAAACTTTGAAATCAACCCTTTTCTTCCTTGTCGTCCTGTCTTATGTATTGATTGGGTTTCATTCTTTTTCCTTTTCTGCGACAAAAAAAAATTGAAAATTAGCATTTCATATGATAATTAAATTTGATGTACATAAAATAATAAATGAATGATCACATACCTCTTATTCATATTGTTGTTGGGATGTCTCCTCCTATGATGCAATTATGTTTATTTCTTTTACCATCTCCTTGTACACTTTTTTGGACATCCCTACCAGCATGTATTCACTTTCCCTCGTTTTTCTCTTGGAATTTTCATCATAATCTTCCTAAAAACTAAAAAGCACAATCATTTTTTTTATATGGACGTGAAAGTAAATATAGAAAACAAATTGACTTGGTAACTATTGGAACATATTATAGAAAAACATGTTTAGTAATAATACCTTTTAAATGATTCTTTTTTGTTATTGTAAGTTTTTTCTATTGTAAATCTCAGGGGTCTCATTGACCATGGCTCTATAAACACTTCCTATAGTGTACATATAACCTGATTCTTGGAGTCAATGGATTGATTTTTGTATTGTAAGTGGAAAGTGCATCTATACGTTATTTCCACTATATCCCTCAAAGATATATAAAACAATTTGCCCATCTCATTAACTTCAAGCACCACTCCAGATGAACTGATGACCAAGTTTTCATCATCATTTACATCCTTAAGAATTTTTGTCCTCTTAGGATGAGATTCATGTAACATAACCAACCCCCTATGATCCGAAAATATATTTTACACGACAATGGTTGAGTTATTATGCATGTTTTAATTAGCCAATTAGGAATCTTAATGAAAGAGGAAGAAGTGATGAGAAATCATACAATCCATATGTGCATATACCAATCTAAAATAAAGTATAAACAACAACAAACCATAAACACCAATGTGATAACGAAGTTCGACAATCTCGCCTATGTCTCCGGGGCTTTGTCTCTGTGGGGTGAGACTTTCTTATTTCTTTTAAAATATTTAAAATGAAAACACAACAGTTCCAAAAGGTTACAAAACTGATTTGTTCTTGTTCTACCAGATCTCTAGAACCCAACAGAAGAAACAACATTGAAAACGGATGACCGGAGTTCCCAGAAGTGGCCTACAAAGGTGCGCTCCTCAACAACTTCCCTGCATAAAAATGGCTTTGGCATGGAAAATATTCAACATAAACCTGCAATGAATGTCCTCTCCATGGCCTCAAGAAGGCCTGGTTTATATAGATCTGAATTTGGTAACCATCTCCCAACTTCCTCCCATTATTTGGCCTAAGAAAGGGCCAAAAATCTCCAAACGTGCCTATAAAATCAATAAAAATCACTATAATATGGTTAAATAACCACTTTGAACATATATTGGGGTGAAACCCCTTTTTAGTTGGACCTTTTTCATATTATATCCCGCCACGTGGCCAGGCACTTAGCTGGGCACGTTGGCCTCTGAACTATCGGCTCCTAGACACATGCCAATGGCCATGTGGCCCTGTCCTCGAAGCATGCGCCCCCTGTTGGATAGCCCTTAGTCTCGTGGTATGGGCCATGTGGCTATGCACCCAAACTCCATGCCACAAAAGGTGCATTGATCATGGATCCTAGCCCATGGTTGGATGAGGCTAGCCCTTATCGACCGAGGCTATCCCCCCAATCTCCACCATTGTCAACACATATCAAATATACGTCGAATCTCCAACAAGAAACACTCGTAGCCCATATGGTTAGCACCTCATTTTTAATTTGTTGGTGCCTAAGGAGTTCAAAGGTTCGAACCCTTGAACTAACATTTTTTTTACCCATCCATCATTAGGCATCCACAGGGTGCCACATGGCACCACCTGATTGGGCCACGTGGTGACCCAAGATTGGACAACCTCGTCAAACCGTATGCCCAGTCACCCTGCCACATGTCAATCTGTATGCCCAGTCACATGCCCAGATATCATCCATATGCCACGTGTACATCTGTCATTGGGCCACACCACTGTACGGACTACCACATGTCATCCGTACGATGACACATGTCAAATCCATACAGCGCCAACTCGACCCGAAAGTGACAAAACTAAGTGACACGTGTCACCTCCTGGTGATGCCACATCAATATGATGACATCATCTTGACACTTGTTGACGTCACCTTCTGTACATGATGACGTCATCGTTGACTTTGACCTAGTTGACTTTTTGCTTATTTGGCAAGATGAACAGAACGTGATATCTGGAGCATATGACGTATGTTTGAGCTTGTTCAAGTTGTTTTGGGTTCTTATTGATGAGACCTACGCACAAGTCCGGTTTGAAGCCATTTTGAGAACTTTGATTTTTAGGCCTTTCTGAGCCCCATCAAGCTCTTGGATCCAATTCTGGATCACACCTCCCCACTGAGGACCTTTTGGTCCCCAAAAGGTTACTGAACAATCATCAAGCTCGGGATAGCCCACCCAACTTGTTCCCTGTCTATGAACTCTGTCATGTGCACCTGTCTCATCAAGAACAATTGTAACACAATCATGATAACTGACAGCATATTGTTAGCTATTTGTACCTTGTCACATCCTACTGAAGCCACTATCATCCATGTAGGTAACATTACTAATGATAGCATAAAAGATATGCCTACAAATGAGTTGATATGTTTATAATACTTGCATGACATTAGTTTGTCTTGAAGCAAACTATGATTGATTTTCCATTCTATAATCATCTCTTGTTCTTGCTTAAGATCGATTACTTGATTTGAAACAATTATAGGCATGTTTCTTGCTTGAGATTCCTTTCTTAATTGTTCCATTGTTTGAAGATTTTTATTTGCCTTTACATGATGAGCATGAACCACATATTCTTGACTTGCTTTGGTTAAATGATATTGATTCTTTGCCCTGTAGAATATTGCTTTACGATCATACAAGTATGGACTGCCTAAGACCATTCCACATTCACTTAGTGGCACAACATCACATGTTAACTCGTCTACAAACTTAGATGCAATTGCAAATTTTAATGTGCACTGCTTGGTTATGTGAATTTGATGATTGTTGCTTATCCATTTAAGTGTGTAAGGCTTATGATGCATCTGTGTTTTTAACCCCAATTGCTTAACCAATTCCTCTGAAATTAAGTTAGATTAAGATCCACTATATATCAATGTGGCAATCTTAGTTTGCCTCATGATGACCCTTATGTGAAACATGTTACTTCTACAATCAAATCCTTCACCAATTTTACATGTCATACCAACCAATGAGACTTTAGATTCATCACATGAATCCGATCCCAAGTCTGTGGGTCATGTTGTTGCCGCAACTGTTTGCCTCCCCTTCTTTTCCTTGAACCACTTCAGTCTCTTCTCGGGATGCAACTACCAACAACGGTCCTCATCATGCCCCTCTTTCTTGCAATGCTTGCAAGAGGGATTCTCTTCCTTTCTCGTCACTGAATTTGACTTCTTGTCATGACACTTCCTTTTGTCCTCTTTCCTTGAAGACGATTCCCCTAATACACCAACACATGTTTTCCATGCTTCAATGTATGCCTCTTGAACAGAAAACTCATCAAGATTAGTAGGTTCAAACATGAATACATGGTTTCGAATATGTGTAGGTAAAACTCCTATATACTTCATAAGAGTTTCTTGGGTATGTAAAGGAATATCTAACATCAATGCCATTTTACGAAATCCATCTGTGTATTCTTGCATTGTTTGTCATTTTCTTAGTTTTAAAGCTTGCCATTCAATTAATGCTTTCTCTTTATAACCCAAAGGATAGAATTGCTTTCTAAGTGCAGAAATAAAACTTTTCCATGATGGAAATACATTACCCACTTGTTGCATGCCATTTTGCAACTTTCTTTTCCACAAGATGAGTGTTGTGCCTGCAAGTCTCAATGATGCCAACTTGATTTGTGTGGCCTCATCCTTAATCTATTGCACACTTCAATAGGCCTCCATCTGCCTGACCCAATTGTCAAGTCTCTTTTCATTTACTTCACCATCATATATGGGTAATTCGAATTTAACATCAAGTTTTAATAAAGGAATTTCATTCTTATGTTTATGGACATGCTTCTTTGCAATGGATTTAGAACTTGAACTTGAAGAAGAAGGAGAAGAAGGAGGTGAAGGAGGAATTTGAGGAGGATCCTCTCCTTCTTCACTTTTTTCCTTTGAATATTCACCAACAACTGGTCTCTTTCGTTCTAAGTAATCTTCATACAAAACCTTCATCATCTCCGACATGGCGAAGAAATTTTTTCGAAACTCTTTCTCATCCTGAGAAAGTCACTCTTCTGATGCCATCTTCTCATTGTGAGAAGTTATCTTTCTCAATCCAGTAAATGGATTCTCTTCGACAAGATTTCCTTCACCACAATGTATTTTTTCCCTAGTTAACATGCAAAACTCAAATCCAAACGTCAACCTTCTCTGATACCACTTGATTCGAAAAGATCTTTTACACGACAAAGGTTGAGTTATTATGCATGTTTTAATTAGCCAAATAGGAAGCTTAATGAAAGAGGACGAAGTGATGAGAAATCATAACATCCATATGTACATATACAGATCTTAAATAAATCATAAAAAACAACAAACCATAAACACCAATGTGATAACGGAGTTCGACAATTTTGCCTACATCTTCGGGCCTTTGTCTCAGTGGGGTGAGGCTTTCTTATTTATGTTCAAAGATTTAAAATGGCATGACAATAGTGCCAAAAGGTTACAAAACCTGATATGGTCTTTTTCTACTAGATCTATAGAACCCAATAGAATAAAAGGCATTGAAAACGGATGACCGAAGCTCCCAAAAATGGCTCGCAAAGGTGCGCTCCTCAACAACTTCCCTGCATAAAAATGGCTTTGGCTTGGAAAATATTCAGCATAAACCTACTTTTAATGTCCTCTCCATGGCCTCAAGAAGGCCTATTTTATATAGATCTAAAGTTGGTAACCATCTCCCAACTTCCTCCCAAGATCTGGCCTAAAAAAGGGCCCAATATCCCCCAAAAAGGGCCAAAAATCTCCAAAACTGCCTATAAAATCAAATAAAATCACTATAATATGCTTAACTAACCATTTGTTTACATATATTGGGGTGCGACCCCTTTTTATCTGGACCCTGGTCATATTAGAGTCTGCCATGTCGCCAGGCGCTTAGTTGGGCGCGCTGGCCCCTGAACTATCGGCTCCTGGACACATGCTTGTGGCCATGTGGCCATGTCCTCCAAGTGCGCACCCCCTGTTGGATATCCCTTAGTTTCATGGTATGGACCATGTGGCCATGTGCCCAAACTCCATGCCACAACAGGTGAATTGATCTTAGATCCTAGCCCATGGTCGAACGAGGCTGGCCCACGCCGACCAAGGCTATCCCCCCAATCTTTGCCACTGTTAACACATATCAAATATGTGATGAATCTCCAACAAGAAACACTTATAGCCCATATGGTTAGTGCCTAGTTGTTAAGTCGTTGGCGCCCGAGGAAGTCGGATGTTCGAACCCCCAACCTAACAATTTTTTTACCCAACCATCATTTGGCATCTGTAGGGTGCCAAATGGCACCACCTGATTGGGCCACGTGGTGACCCAGGATTGGACCACATCGTCAAATCGTACGCCCAGTCACCCTGCCACCTATCAGACATGTCAACGATCTGTATGCCTAGTCACCCTGCCACATGTCAGTTTGTATGACCAGTCACATGCCTAGCTGTCATCCATACACCACGTGTCCATTTGTCATTGGGCCACGTCACTGTATGGACTGCCACGTGTCATCCGTACGGTGACACGTGTCAAATCCGTACATTGCCAACTCAGCTCGAAAGTGATGAAACTGAGTGACATGTGTCACCTCCTGGTGACGCCACATTAGCATGATGATGTCATCATGACATCATGATGACATCATCCTAACACATGCTGATGTCACCTATTGTACCTACTGACGTCAACATTGACTTTGACCTAGTTGACTTTTTGCCTATTTGGAGAAATGAACAGAACGCAATATCTGGAGCATACGAAGTCCATTTGAGCCCATTCAAGTTGCATTGGGTTTGTATCAATGAGGCCTATGCACATGTCTGTTTTAAATCCATTATGAGAACTTTTAGTTTTAGGCCTTTCTGAGCCCCATCAAGCCCCTGGATCCAATTATGGATCACCCTAAGTACATTTTTAAGGGATGGGGTATTAAATTTTCGCTTCTCTTAACAACCTTAAATCTTCTCTATCATAGATCCATCCTCTTCTACTCATCAATAAATTTCCAAGGTTAATAATTTCACTCAGAACTGAGCTCTGGAACGAAAGTTGTGATCTCCCAAAGTTCTTGGGTTTACATAGATAAAACCTCTCTTACTGTCACATGGAATCCGCATAATGTTTTTTTGTCCATGGAAACACCGTATTCTTGTCATGGCACTAGCCTAGCTTGCCACGGTGGAACCCCACTCAACTCGTGGTCCTATTAGTAATGGGAATCTATCATCTTAACGACTTCCTAGCTGCCTTGTGGGCTAGCCGTGTCATCCACCATATGCTTTTCCTTTCCTTGGACCATGTATTCTACCATACTTAGTCACCTTACTATTTTCACAGACTCGCGGGTGGCGGTCTTGCAGACTCATGGTATATATTCATACCTCTCATGAACCCGACACCAACACTTAACTTCTTTATCATTGGTGGAATCATGGACTTGTGGACTCATGGATGAAAAATGGTGTGCCTCCCTTTAATAAGTTTGTCCGAGAAGTCTCAACACTTAATCATTTTTCCCCCTACAAGGAGTCACAGACTCGTAGATAAACAATTATGTACCTCCCCTTCATAAGTTCGTCTGAGAAGTCTCAAAACTTAACCATTTTCAATATATGTGGACTTGCGGATGTAGGATTATGTACATCCCCTTCATAAGTCTGTTTGAGAAGTCTCAACACTTAGATTATTTGGTGATTTTGTCATATTTGTGGGTTGGTGGACTCACAGAGTCGCAGATTCATCTGAGTCCCTTCCTCTCTTCTAAAACTCAACACTTAGATTATTTTGTGAGGTTCATGGGTTGGAGGACTCATGGGCCCAATCATATCACCTTTCTAATATCCATGAACCCATCATGCTTCTATGCCCACTGCATACACTTTACACCCGCCATCCCTTTTCCACAGTCTATAAACGTACTCCCCCTATTAAATCACTTCTTAAGGTTTTAACTCCACGAGGGAACATACCCTCTATTGTCTCAACTAATTACAGACTGGCACGTGTTCCCATCGTACACATAACCTTTCTTTGTCAGTGTGACGTAAATTGTGACATCACCCCTTTTTCCTCAACCAAACTTAAATACTTACCCCCATAGACCTACTACTGAGGTTACTTGATGCCATCCTAATAGATCTAATGGTGGTGAAGGTTTCTAGGATTTTCTTTCATCGAAGCACCATATTCCTCGGCTACTCCGACACCCCTAATGTGATCAATGGTCATGAGTCTTCTAAGAGTTTCTCTAATGGATCAAACAATTGTTAACAATTGTTTATCCTTCTCAAGTTCTCATACGAGAGGAACCCCGATCGACGACTAGGATCAAAACTCCATACCAAATCAATGGCAAGCCTTGAAGGAACTATACCTCCTATTCAGGCAGGCTAAGGCTTTCTCTCTTATCTGTTTTAAGGAAGAATGTCAGACTGTGAATAGTCCATACCTATACAGGATATTTCTAACATGAGCAACACCGCATTCAACCAAAATTTTAGTCATGATATCAATGAATTATATGGGAAAATCCTCTCATACGTGCAGGGGTATATGTAATTACCAACAGTATGTGTGTGTGTGTGTGTGTCTATATATATATATATACAAGAAATGGCCTCTTAGACACATTATTTACACAAACTCAGTGAATGCTCATAATTGTGCAATTCTATATAATTCTATCAAAACAATATATACAAGTAAAATTCTAGTAGTGACTACCATGACAGGATTGCATAATT
>ML871872.1:9388-19731 GCA_009831015.1 Picea engelmannii
CACCATCAAGATACTAGAGGTGAGCAACAATGACATGTGAATGGGGCCAACATCGAAATGTTTTCAAACTGTATCTGTATGCATTGAAATTTGACCTGGATAGACTATTCATATGCCTTACCGATATGGGAGGGTTTCTAGACCCAAATTTGACTGACACACCCACTTTCTTCCATCATCAATGCATCATGTAAACCATAAACCCGACTATTTTTCATATGTTCTAGTAGATATGTTAATGATTCCAAGTTTCATATTTGTATTTTGCTGAAGGTCCATCTAGCTTTCAAAGTATCAAATTGATATTTCAAGTTGATAAACAAAATCTGAAATGAATCCAAGCTGCATCATTTGATATCGGCCCAAGAGAGACAAATGTAAATAATCTTGCGACGAATTTTCTATACTATCGATGACAAATGTTCATCGATAATTTTATGCCATTAGTATGTAATTTTGTACCAAAATAATGGATCTCGGGGACTGCACCATGTTCAAGTAACGAGGAACGAGGAACGAAAATCGCATGAGGACTAGACACGTCCGACAGCAGGGACCGTGAATGGGGCCAATGTTGAAATTTTTTCAAACAGTTTCTATATGCACTAAAATTTTTCATGGATAGACTATTGGCATGAATTAATGATATGGAAGGGTTTCTGGACTCAAATTTGAGTGACACACCCACTTTCTTCCATCATCACTTCATCATGTAAACCATAAACCCTAATTTTCTTTCAGAGTACCCAATTTGGTTGACACAAGTTTTAGGCTTTCGTTGGTCTTTAGTCATTTTGCTTCCAGGTTCTACATTAATGTATATACAATGTATCTGTGTCATAGCTGTGATGAAAAATCTCTCTATTCCGTTGATTTCTTAATCAACACCATCAAGATACTAGAGGCGAGAAACAATGACATGTGAATGGGGCCAACATCGAAATGTTTTCAAACCGTATCTGTATGCATTGAAATTTGACCTGGATAGACTATTCACATGCCATACTGATATGGGAGGGTTTCTGGACTCAAATTTGACTGACACACCCACTTTCTTCCATAATCAATGCATCATGTAAACCATAAACCCAACTGTTTTTCATATGTTCTAGTAGATATGTTAATGATTCCAAGTTTCATATTTGTATTTGACTGAAGGTCTAGCTAGCTTGCAAAGTATCAAATTGAGATTTCAAGTTGATAAACCAAATATGAAATGAATCCAAGATGCATCATTTGATATCGTCACAAGAGAGACAAATTTAAATAATCTTGTGACAAATTTTCTATACTATCGACGACAAAAGTTCATCGATAATTTTATGCCATTAGTATGTAATTTTGTACAAAAATAATGGATCTTGGGGACTTGACGCAGACGCCGACCCTATCGGCCCTCGGGTCGACAGTCCGCTACAAGATCGCTCTACTTCCTGCCCTTGAGTCGGCTTGACTCTTCGATTCCTCTTCGGGGAATCCAACACACATAAAACAATGCTTCTCCACAGGTCCTTACGAATTGAGCTCACGCGATCAAACATGAAGCCTCAATTCCCGCCTCCTTTTGACAAAACGATGTAGTGTGTTTCTCACGATCTCAGAATCTAGGAGTTTGTGACTTCACGACTTCTCCTCCCAAATCTTCAACTCTTCACTTTTCGAGACCTGAAGTTCCGATGCGCCTAAACGCTTGTCACAACTCGCCACTCGTGAGTTCGTGAGTCAAAACTTCTAACTCTTCCGTCCAAATCTCATGATACCTGAAATGCCGATACGGGCATGCTCCTTCTCTTGTCAGTTCCCTCCACGCGTGACCACCGACTAGGCCTAACTCTAGCACTTTTCACTTCTCGCCGCTTCATGAGTTTCGATGTCGAACTCCCGGCTCTTGTCTCGCGAATCCCCGAGACATGAGAGGTCAACGGGGTATTGAATTCTTTCAAAAGATGACATGCGTCCACCCGTCTCTTCCACGGTCCCACCTCATGATTCTGCCATGTGTCCCTCAGACTATCTTCGCACTTCATGATTTTTCTCCCCAAGCGATGTCTCCTTGGTATCCCCGACACCTGAAGTGTCGAGATCTCGAGCTCGTCAGCAACCTTATCATAACTCGTGACTTTAGGACTTTTGGGATGGAAGACTCAACCTTCTATCCTCCGAAATGTCGAAATTCCATATCTCGATACACGTCACCGATAGCTGGCCCTACACACACGTTTCTTCGCCCCTTCGGGACTTCGCCTTTTGCAACCTAGGGTACCCAACCTTTGGGCTCTCAACTCGCGAATCTCTGAATTCACGAGATCTCTAGATATCTGCCACCTATCCTCCTCGAATGAATGACTCTGATCCACTCGCCACTTCGCGAACCTTGATACAAGACTTTCGACCCTTCAACTCACGAAACCCCCAAATGGAATTTTGCGAGTAAATCCAACGGTCCTCGTTGGTGTGAATCTACAACCCTCTCTCTCCTGAGCTTCCTCTTGTAGAAAACAACCACCATAAGATCCTTGCTCCTCTATGAGATCTGACGGCTCACGAAATTTCGTGAATTCTCCACGGATAATTTCAACCGTCTGTTCTCCCTTCTGAGAACTTCTGCAAATTTAATAAAGCGGTTTGCCACAGAACTTAACCGCCTGCAACACAATTTTGTGACGCCTCCTTTCAATGCCTCAAGGCACCAACCTTCTATGATTTTCTTCGACGACTATGAATACTCTATCCCTCCTGAGTTTTCTCCAACTCCGAGTCTTAAAGAAGACTCCTGCACGCACTCCTTGCGGCAAATCCTTCAATTACTTCAAAGAATTGAAGTCCTTCGACTCTGTGCACTCCTTGCAGCAACAGTCTCTCAACAGTCCTTCAGGTCTTACAAACCCTGAAACTACTCTCGGCCTGCACACACTTTGCACGGCTCCTGTGCTTAACTGCACTTCTGAGGAAATGAGAACAATTGTTATCCCTTCTCATCTTTCAGAGATAAAACTCTGAACTCTTGTCAACGCACTCCTTGCGGACAACTTTACTGCACTCCTTGTAGGAACTCTTGCTCATATAGAGAGACAATTGAAACTCATTCCTTACTTTCTCTCAAACTTCAAACACAAAACATGAAATCATATACATAGCATATAAAGCAAATGTATAACAGAAAGTAAACATCCATGAGCATAACATTCAACAATGCACACACAGAGAATATCACAACACCATGAATCTGAATCAAAGCTTTTTGTATTAATCCAGAACTTCTATACATGTAATTCTTCTACACAGCTCTCTACTCTCTTCTCTATGCTCTATTCTCTCATCTTAACAAATAATAATACAACTATACAATGAGGGTGTCTATATCCCGTTTCCCTCTTGCGCTCTAAAACTGTCTAATCTAAGTATTAAATTCTATCTACCTACATTCATTACACATAAAGGCTCCTACCTACTATGCACGAGAGTGGATCGGTCAAGGTCCTTTTACAATAATACAAGCATGCCTCCACTTAATGACTTCATTAATATTTCAAAACATTTTCAAAAAATGTGCTCGGTGCTTTTCCAGCTGTCTCTTATCTCTGCACTGGCTCGCTACTGGCTATGCTTGCATGCCCTTGCGATGCTCCTGCATCATACTCCCTAGCTTGGAAATTTTCATGGGCCCCTATCCATGAGCTCGCGCATGGTCTGCCCATGCTTCTGTATTTCGGCTTCATTCTCCTAGCTGGAATCTCCAACTGGATGGCCCTTCCACTTGACCAAGTATTCAAAGTAATTCTTTCACCTGGTCTTCTTACCAACTCTTTTGTCCAGTATGCGCTCCATCTGCGTCTTTTCTGCAACTGGAATTTGTTTTGTCCACTGGACCTTTGACTATTCATTACCTGCTTCTGCTTCCTCAACTTTATAAGGGTACAAATCCGAGACATTGAATATCAGATAAATTTTGATCCCATCAGGTAATTCAATCTCATATGCATTCACCCCAAATTTGTTCAAGACCTTACATGGTCCGATTTTCTTCATCTTGAGTTTATGATATGTTCCCCTCGGGAACCTTTCCTTTCTCAAATGTGCAAGGATCAAATCACCAACTTCAAACTGAATTTCTCTCCTGCGTTGATCTGCCCTGCATTTATATTCTTGGCTTGAATTTTGCAATCGCTCCTTCACCTGGCTGTGAAGCTCCTTCATCGCCTCTACGAAATCTTCTGCACTAGCGCTCCTAGTCGCAATCTGTTTTGAATCCCTCAGCTCAGAAATTCCTCTTGGCTGCATGCCATAGACAATCTGAAATAGACTCTGTCCCATGCTTCTGTTGATTGAATCGTTGTAAGCAAACTTCGCCTATGGTAATATGTTGTCCCACTGACTGTGGTGCTCTGTCACCAAGCTCCTCAGCAAGTCTCCCATACTTCTGTTCATGACTTCTGTCTATCCAACTGTCTGAGGATGATAAGCTGAACTAAACGACAAGTTTGTTCCCAACTTCTTCCATAAGGTTCTCCAGAAGTGTCCTACGAACTTAGTGTCTCGATCCGAAACTATGCTCCTTGGTAAGCCATGGAGTCGAATGACTTCTTTGAAAAATAAGTTCGCAATGTGAGTTGTATCACTGGTTTTCTGACATGGAATGAAATGTGCCATTTTGGAAAATCTATCCACCACCCCAAAGATTGAGTCAAACCCTCTTTGTGTTCTTGGCAACCCCAATATGAAGTCCATGCTGACTCCCCAATATGAAGTCCATGCTGACTGCATCCCACGACCTCTCAGGTATGGGTAATGGTTGATAAAAACCTGCATTCTGCCTCTTCCCTTTTGAATGTTGACAAATTCTACATCTGTCCACAAATATCTTGACATCTGCTCACATTCTTGGCCAAAAAAATGACTCATTCAACTTTGCGAATGTCTTGTCATGACCGAAATGTCCAGCCAATCCTCCACTGTGTTTGTCCTTCAGCAAATTCTCCCTCATGGAGCATTTTGGAATACAAAGATGATTACCTTTAAAAAGTAATCCTTCTTGGATCATGCATTCTTCCCATTGGCTTCCATCCCTGAGAATTGGATTCTCAGCTTCTTCGTACGCCTCTTTAAAATCTGGATCATCTTTGTACATGTCCCTGAGATCATCAAAACCCAATGTTTTGACTCTGAACTCCTGCAATAGCAAACATTTCTTGCTCAAAGCATCAACAACTTTGTTAGCAGTACCCGAAATATGTTTAATTACAAAAGTGAAATTTTGCATAAATTCAACCCATTTAACATGTCTTTGATTCAACTTCTCTTGTTGAGTCACAAATTGCAATGCATGATTATCACTATACAAGACAAACTCCTTAGGAATTAAATAATGTCTCCATTTCTTCAATGCCTGAATAGTAGCATAGAATTCCTTATCATACGTGGAGTATTTCACTTTCGCTTCATTCAACTTCTCACTTGAATATGCTATCGGCCTGTCTTCTTGACTCAAGACTGCCCCTATTGCAAATCCACTTGCATTGCATTTCACTTGAAATGTCTTTTGGAAATCAGGCAACACCAGAATTGGTTGTTCCGTAATTTTCCTTTTCAACAAATTAAAGCTCTTCTCAACTTCTTCTGTCCAGTGAAAATATTTATGTCTCTTCTTCACTGTGTCCATCATTGGTTCACTAATTCCACTGAAATTCCTGATGAACTTTCTGTAGAAACTAGCCAATCCAGGAAAACTTATCACATCAAATATACTCTTTGGTGATGGCCAATTCTTAATTACCTCCACCTTATCTGGATCCATCCTCAACTTATCTACAGAAATAACAAACCCCAAATAAATGAGCTCTTTCTTCATGAATGAGGACTTCTTCATGTTTATCAACAACTTCTCTTGCTGTAACCTCTGCATCACTATAGCCAAATGTTTCAGATTCTCTTCCTTTGTTTTACTGAAAATCAGTATGTCATCAAGATACACAATGACGAATTTTCCGATGAAATCCTTCAGGACTTCATTCATCAATCTCATGAAAGTACTGGGTGCATTTGTTAAGCCAAATGGCATGACAAGCCATTCGTATAACCCTTCATTGGTAATGAATGTTGTCTTCCATTCGTCACCTTCTCTCATGCGAATCTGATGATAACCACTTTTCAAATCAATCTTCAAAATTTTTTTGGCCCCACTCAAATAATCCATCATATCATCCATCCTTGGCAATGGAAATCTGTACCTGATGGTTATCTTGTTGATTTCCCTCGAGTCAGTACACATCCTCTAGCCTCCATCTTTCTTCGGACTGAGTACTGTCAGAACAACACACAAACTCAAGCTTTCTCTGACCAAACCTTTGTCCAACAAATCCTGGACTTGTCTTTTGACCTCTTCATTCTCCTGTGGCGTCAATCTGTACGCTGCTTTGTTTTGCAAACTAGCTCTAGGTATGAGATCAATTTGATGACTTATACTTCTAATCGGTGGCAACGAACGAGGTAGTTCATCCACTACTATGTCAGCAAACTCTTCCAATAGTTTCTGAACCTCTTCTGGTAAATCATCTACCCTTGTGCTAGTTAAAACAATATTTGGCTTCCTGACCACAATGAATTGCGGTTCCTGCTTCTTCTTAACCTCTGTAAGAAGTTCCTTCCCACTCATGAGAAGTACAGTGTTGAGCACCTCTGGTTTTATTTCCTTGTCCTTAATCGGCAACAACATGTGAGTTCTCCCATTCTTCTCTAGGGTGTATGTGTTCATTCTCCCGTCATGAATCACATTCATGTCATATTGCCATGGTCTACCCAACAATAGGTGACAAATATCCATAGGAATAACATCACAGAGTATTTCATATTTATACCCTCCTATTTTAAACTCAACTAAACATTGTTTAGTGACATTTACCTGATGTCCTTTTTGCAACCACGAAACTATGTATGGGCTTGGATGATCAATTGTCTCCAGCTCCAATTTTTCTACCATCTCTGTTGAAACGAGATTATCCATGCTACCACTATCTACAATAACTTTGCATTTCTAGTCTTTGGCTTTGCACGCAGTCTGAAAAAGTCTGTTTCTTTGGACTGAATTCTCCACTTCCTTCTCTAGTATCAAAAGAATTTTTCGCATCATCAACGATCTTCCACCTTCAACATCCTCTGCCTCAACATTTCTCCTTTGTGCTTCGGCAATGTGAGTCTCTCCTTCCTCTTTCTTCTTGTCTGGACATTGGTAAGACTTGTGTCCAACCTTTCTACACGTGAAGCATTTTATCACTCCACTTCTTCCTCTTCCTCTACCTCTAGTACGAGGAAAAATGTTCTTATCAGCATACTCTCCTCTCTAATCAGCATACTGCCTTCTCTGTCTAGCATATTTCCCTTTCTGTGAGCTTCCACCTCTCTCAATCTGAGGTTGAGGTTTCTTCTAGTCTTCCTTAGGCTTCTGACTTCTATCTTGGATGACTGATTTTCCCCTGGCTTGACTTCTGCCTCGACCTCTTTGGCTTTACTTTCGACTTAGCTTCTCTTCTGCCTTTAGAGCCATTTGATAAGCATCTTCCACCATTCAGATGGTAATCATGCTCATCTCATCCTGAATTTCATATCTCAGGCCATTCATATACCTGTCAACCTTTTCATCATTACTTTCACGATGACCTGCTTTGATATTCAGCCGGTAGAACTCTTCAGTGTATTCCTTCACTGTCATCAGCTTCTGTCTCAAGTTATGCATCCTTTGAAACAGAGTAATTTGGTAATCTATGGGAATGAATTTCGCTTTCATCTTTGCAATCATCCTATCCCAACTCTTGATTTTCTTCTTACCTTGGCAGCGTCTGTCAGCTTGCAGTTCATCCCACCACAATGCTGCGTGTCCTTTAAGTCTCATGACAACATGTTTGACCTTCTTGTCTTCTTCAACATCTTCATATTCAAAATATGTGTCTAGAGCTCTAATCTAGTCTATAAGCTCTTCAACATCCAAGTTTCCCTCATAAACTAGAATGTCCATTTTGGCTCTTGCACTCATTCTTGCGATAGCTCTAATCAAGCACTCATGTGCTGCATCTTCTGCTGTGACTTCTTCTTATCCATGTCCAACTTCATCTTCTATTTTGGACTCACTGACATCTCCAAAATCAGCTTTGCGCCTTTGTTTTATTTCCACATCCACGAGTCTGTTGTGAATGTCATGTGGATCTCTTTCCACTTCTGGATTCTGCACCTGCCTACCTCTTCCTTCTGGCATTTCCCTATCCTCTGCGAGATTGGTTGTTTGTCTGTCTCTTCTCCTTGGCGGCATGGTTAAAATTCCTTCTCGCTTTTTCTACCTGAAATATACAAACAAGAATCAGGCTCTGATACAACTTGACGCAGACGCCGACCCTATCGGCCCTCGGGTCAATAGTCCGCTACAGGATCATTCTACTTCCTGCCCTTGAGTCGGCTTGAATCTTCGATTCCTCTTCGGGGAATCCAACACACATAAAATGATGCTTCTCCACAGGCCCTTACGAATTGAGCTCACACGATCAAACACGAAGCCTCAATTCCCACCTCCTTTTGACCAAACAATGTAGTCATGTTTCTCGCGATCTCGGAATCTCGAAGTTTGCGACTTCGCGACTTCTCCTCCCAAATATTCAACTCTTCACTTTCCAAGACCCAAAGTTCCGATGCACCTAAACACTTGTCACAACTCACCACTCATGAGTTCATGAGTCGAAACTTCCAACTCTTGCATCCAAATCTTGCGATACCCGAAATGCCGATACGGGCACGCTCCTTCTCTTGTCAGTGCCCTCCGCGCGTGACCACTGACTAGGCCTAACTCTAACACTTTTCGCTTCTCACCGCTTCGTGAGTTTCGATGTCGAACTCCTGGCTCTTGTCTCGTGAATCCTCGAGACACGAGAGGTTAATGGGGTATTGACTTCTTTCAAAAGACAACATGCGTCCACCCGTCTCTTCCACGGGCCCACCTCGTGATTCTGCCACATGTCCCTCGTACTATCTTCGCACTTCATGATTTCGCTGCCCAAGCGATGTCTCCTTGGTATCCCCGACACCCGAAGTGCCGAGATCCCAAACTCATCAGCAACCTTATCGCAACTTGCGACTTCGGGACTTTTGGGATGGAAGTCTCAACCTTCTATCCTCTGAAACGTCGAAATGATGAATCCCGATACACGTCACTGATAGCTGGCCCCACACACACATTTTTTCGCCACTTCGGGACTTCACCTTTCGCAACCTAGAGTACCCAACCTTTGGGTTATCACCTCGTGAATATCTAAATTCGCGAGATCTCTAGATCTCTGCCACCTATCCTCCCCGAATGAACGACTCTGATCCACTCGCCACTTCGCGAACCTTGATACAAGACTTTCGACCCTTCAACTCATGAAACCCCAAAATGGAATTTTGCGAGTAAATCCAACGGTCCTCGTTGGCGTGAATCTACGACCCTCTCTCTCCTGAGCTTCCGCTTGCAGAAAAAAACCACCGTAACCTCCTTGCTCCTCTACGATATATGACGGCTCGTGTAATTTCGTGAATTCTCCACGGAGAATTCTGATCGTCCGTTCTCCCTTTTGAGAACTTCTGCAAATTTGATAAAGCAGTTTTCCACAAAACTTAACCGCCTGCAACACAATTTTGCGACGCCTCCTTTCAATGCCTCAAGGAACCAACCTTCTATGCTTTTCTTCGATGACTGTGAATACTCTATCCCTCCTGAGTTTTCTCCAACTCTGAGTCTTAAAGAAGACTCCTGCATGCACTCCTTGCAGAAAATCCTTCAATTACTTCAAAGAATTGAAGTCCTTCGACTCTGCGCACTCCTTGCAACAACAGTCTCTCAACAGTCCTTCAGGTCTCACAAACCCTGAAACTACTCTCAGCCTGCACAAACTTTGCACGGCTCCTGTGCCTAACTGCACTTATGAGGAAATAAGAACAATTGTTATCCCTTCTGAGCTTTCAGAGATAAAACTCTGAACTCTTGTCAACGCACTCCTTGTGGACAACTTCACTGCACTCCTTGTAGGAACTCTTACTCAAATATAGAAACAATTGAAACTCATTCCTTACTTTCTCTCAGACTTCAAACACAAAACATGAAATCATATACACAGCATATAAAGCAAATGTATAACAGAAAGTAAACATCCATGAGCATAACATTCAACAATGCACACACAAAGAATATCACAACACCATGAATATGAATCAAAGATTTTTGTATTAATCCAAAACTTCTGTACATGGAATTCTTCTACATAGTTCTCTGCTCTCTTCTCTATGCTCTATGCTCTCATCTTAAAAATAATAATACAACTATACAA
>ML871878.1:0-19969 GCA_009831015.1 Picea engelmannii
GAATATCAATTGCATCTTCCAGTCACACCCTCATATCTTTGCCTCTAGGGTCCCCCCATATGGCTCTGCAGTACTCACACCTCCACTGCATTTTCAGTATTTTCAACTGGTAGCACTCTCTCCCACATGAGTTGTCCCAATTATAGTCCCCTCTGGCACTTTTACACTCATGTTGTTTTCACCCCCTAGGGCTAGAAGTCTTAATAGTCTTTGCATTCCCAAGAATCAACTGCATGCTCCTTCTCCTCATTTTGCTAGCTTCCCCACAATGGACTCTCGGGTAATATCATTACGGTTCCCATTTGATTGTGCCTCTGTAGTATCATTAACCCTCCATTTCATCCACCCTTAGTTTTCCCATCTGTAGATTGTCCTCCATTCATTTCCCTAATACAAAAACCCCCTTATGGGGCCCCCACCCTCCACCTATTTTCCAAGCAACTTGCGCCCTCACTGGCCAAGCCATCTTGCACTAGGGCACCCGTTTCTATATCTACATATCCCAAATTATTCTTTATTCCTTTGGTAATTGTACAAAACCTTTGTTTCCCACATTTACATAGCTTTCTATTGTCGCCTTTAGTGACCTTCCTTTTCCATCAAAGAAACCCCTATCGCCCTTGGTTGGGGAATTTTTCACTTCCTACCCTTTTTGAAATCATCCATAAACCCTGAGTATCTTGCAGTCCATACACCTATGATCTTTGTGTTTGTCCATTTTTTCATGCCTCTGGCACAATTTACCCAAGCCTAGTCATCCCCCTGATGCTAGATTTAGTTTCATAGGTTGTTGCCACTCATCCTTTACATATATCCCCAACCAAGGGAAGTCTTGAGTCTCACCACTTCTTGACTTCATCCATGTTCCTCATCAATTCCTGATATTCTCCAGTATATTTCATGAAGCCCTTCGCTTCTTGGAGTCCTGTCTCCCTTTCTGTCGACATCAGCACCGTTCCTAGAAGGGTGAAATTATATTGACTCTCATTACCTCCACAATGAGGAGTATCGGGCGGCACCAAGAGAATCATCATTGCTCTCTACTGTCATTGACGCCCATGACATTCAACTTCAACACTTTCTCATGTTGCGGTGGGTCTTACTTTGTGACTATTGCAGTTGTTTTTTTATATTTTCCAAACACCTCTAAAAATTGTTGGGCCATCAATGCCTGCAACTCATCGACACTTCTCATAAGTGTCATCACCTCTTTTCAGAGTTTTTTCACCATTATAACTGTCCTCTACCATTATCAACTCACCCCCGAGGGCACTACAGTCATCTACACCAACACACAGTTTCAGTTACTGTCTCATGCATTTTCTGAGTTACATGACACAAGCATGGGGAATGCCCATGTTGTTTGTACATAGTTTTATTTTTCCACACTTTATGCGGGGTTTAGGTCCTACATGTTCCCCTCTCCCTCTAATGGGTCACTCTTGCAACTCCCCTCAACACTCTTTCTTACAAAAGTACTCTCAGTAGAAGAAACATTGATATATTTTGGCTATATGTATGTTCCTAACCTCATACATCAAGGGGCATTTGTTATCACTGAAATTTCATCCCTAAATGGTTACAGGAATCCAGCATCTCCAAACACCTATTATTTCATCCATGGCCAAAAAAATGCATTTTCAAAGGGTCCAAAACTATACAACCAGTTATAAAATCAGCATGAGCTCAGAATACACAGGAAGCACGTGCACATGCTCCAGTTGAAAACACCGAAAAGAGAACATGCGCCCGATGCATGACTGTGGATGCAAAAAAATGTGCACACCTCAGAACGTTGCATTTATGATTTTGGTCGGCCTCCCACCCACTTCTGATTCAGTTCCCAAGTTGATTTGACCCTCAAATCCAAATTGAATCCGAGTGGGGGGCTTGTCAAAGACCTAAAGGTGCCCTAAATGGCTCCTTGTTCACACTAAATATTGGTTGAATAGTTCCTCAAAGATTTTCTATAAAAAGAGGCCATGGGTGCACTATATTTCCAATAATCTCTTTGTATTGTTATGATGCCTCTATTCTCCTACAAGGAACCTCTTTTCTCATTGGAGCATATAAGCATCATGTCATTGGGCCATTCACATCACCTCTTGAGTGAATGAGCTTTGGATTTCTTCACCATTTCCTTTTAGTTTGTTATTTGTAAGAAGAGATCAATCATTGGGGGTTCAAATTCCCTCCCTTGGAGGAAGAGGGGACCCATAAGCCTCCCTTTATCTTTGGTGTTTTCCCACTAATACAATCTATCCATTGGTAGAATGAATACCAGTCTTTCTTTTGTTCTATTTCCCTTATGCACATTAGTTTAGTTTATTTAATTGTTATTATATTAGTTTTTTATTTTCTTATTGTGCTTGATGTTTCTAACTCTTGCACTCACGTTTGTCTTGTCTAGCTAACCCAACTGGACTTGTAAGTGTCCCTCTTTTGCTCATTTAGGTGATGAAAAGGATACAACAATATTATCTGCCAAAATTCTATGATAAACTAGATCTAAACCCAAATACAGTATATTCACAAACATAGATTTTAACCTTGTACAATATTTACTGCAAACAGATATTCAGTAAAAGAACAGAAAAGATACAATGGAAAATACAAACATTACACAGAGATTTTTCCCCTGGAAACCCAAACCGGGAAAACCAACATATTCTGTATATTCATTGTGTTACATTGTTTACAATACAATATACATATCGGAGTTAGTGGCATCCAAAACCCTAACCCAATGACTTGGATTAGTCAACAACCCTAATTCCTTAACTGAAAATATAAAACCATCGGCAAAGAAACCATGTGCCGAAAAACTACCTAAATATGTAACATGTTTCCGAGGCAGAAATATGTGACACTACTACTCGTGAAAATAATATAACACATACCCAACAACAAATCAAAGAGATCTACAACTTTGATAGAGATCTAAGAAAATATATCCTTCAATTCTCTCCTTCATCTTGAGATCTCAAAAAATAATTTTTCAAAATACATAAGAAAATAATGGCGAATTAAATCAACAAGAAATCAAAGTAACTAGACATTATAGGTAGCACCAGCAACGTGGCTTCTTCATTTGATTGTAGACTCCTTTATAGACTCCTCTTACTCGGGGTATATTTTCTCATCATGAACCAATGACAATTGAGCACTATTGGAAAACTGAGAGGGGGGGTGAATCTGTCAGTGTTTCATGGAAACATGTATAGGAGATCTAGCTAAAGCATGCACAAACAAAGATTACCAAGAAAAGGAAGAGAGATACACAATGAAGAATGAGAATCAATGCATATTATTATATTATCAATGAGTGAGTGATCTTCACTCATATAGGAAATGACATCCTATAATTAGGAATCCATGCATAATAGTGATGGTCTAAGATTAGAAATTCTAAAATAGAACTAGTTAGATAACTCCCACTGAACTAGTGTTACTCCCACTGAACTAGTGTGCCGAAAATAGAAATTTCTCCAACACCCCCCCTGAACATCACTATGGAGTAAAAAATGAGTCCCAGCTACTAGGACATTTTAGGTACTCGTGTACAATGCAGTTAATGAACACTAAAAAAAATTGATGAAAGAGGGAAAACCACGTGGGAACAAAACCCCCCCTCAAAAGATAATGTATCAAAAGAAGAAAATGGCAGTTTCTAGGCAACTGTGTTCTTCACTGCAAGATGATATCGCAAAGTATGAAACTTGTACTCACTGAAAGTCTTCGTGAAGATGTAGAAATATTTATGGATCTGATGAAGTCCTTTGGCAACCTGTCGGGCCTTGTACCTCTTGATCATGTGGACCCATCTGCACCTGAAAATATTTATTTCTGGTGGAAGTGGAACCAGATGCCAATTTTGATTCTCTAGGAGAGAGTCATGCTCCTCCTGCATGGTTTCTTTCCATAATGGATTTCCCACAGCCTTATTGTAGGTATGTGGATCAGTATATTGAACCATATATAAATGCATGGGCATCGTAGGTTCTGAAACTGAAAATACATGAGAAGACTCCTCATGCTGAGATAGAGTCCTCCTCGAATCCAATGGATTCCCTGCAAGGTTTCCTATTAGCTGAAGTGTGGTATGTGCCTTCTTGGGCATCTGCTGAAGCTTTGGCGTTGGCTTCTTATCTGTATGTACTACCTACATATTTCCATGTACAAAGTCTAAGTGTATGGAATCATCTCTGATGTCTAAAACCGATGGAAGAACAAGAGTATATGCATGTTGCACTGGAGGTGCATGAAAAGTAATCTCCTTATGTGTAAGTAGAATAGAGGATTCATCATCAGAAAACTTAGTGAATTTATATAACCTTGACTTGTGATCCACCTCACCAATTTCAATGATGGAATTGTCATGCATGTCAATTACTGAAACCGAATCTGATGTAAATTCAACCTTTTTACCTTTCTAAGTGATCTAATAAACTGAGAGTAGATTCATAGAAAGCTTTGGAACATGTAAAACATTCTCAAAAATATCATTATGGAGTTTCACTCTCCCTTCTCCTGCTACTGCTACTGGAGTATCATTCCCCATGAGAATAGGGGGTCTTGAGCATGGACTCAAAGAAGAAAAAAATTCCTCTTTCACTACCATATGATGGGATGCACCAGAATCTATAATCCATGAATCAGATGAGGAATTAATTGCAACCAGATCATGATGATTACCTTTCTTAGGAGTAGGATCTTCTTCCTTCTACTTCTTGACTCCCTCTGGAATGAAGTTTCCAAGGTTGTTATGTTGAAGTGTTTGTTTCATAAGATCGATCTGTTTCTACATGCATGTGGATTCTTCATGATTCAATTTATTGCAGTAACTGCATTTCTTTCCCTTCTTCTTCTTCTTGGAATTTGAAGAGTCTTTGGAACCTGAAGAATCATTAAAGGGTTTGGAATATCCCTCCTTCCCATTCTATTTGGATGACCCTTTTCCATCATGCATGGTGAGTGCATGTGCTTTGGGATATCTCATGATTCTCATCTGTATGAATTTTGTTTTCTCTTGTGTGAGAGACTTAATGAATTGAGCCATCGTAGGCATTTTCCAATTTGTTCCAAAAAGACATCTACCAAAATGGAAATTAGAGACATATACAGTGTATTCTAGTCCTAGCTTAGCCAAGATTGTTAGAATAAGTAGTTTCCCTTGTGTAGAATTGCCAATACCACATTCACCCAAGCTCAAAATCAAAGATTTAAATTTAGTAAAGAAATCTTGTATATTATCAAAACTTTTACCATCTAAGGTATTCAACTCTACTTCAAGCATATGACCTCGCATCTCATCCTTCTTTCCAAAGAGTCCTTCCAAGGTGGTCCAGATCTCGTTTGGAGTCTTGCATGCGGAAACATGAAACCATAGATCAATGGAAATTAACTCAAGAATTAGTCATGTGGCCTTATCCTTACGGTTCTCCCAGCTCATCTTCTCAATCACTGATGTAGGTTATGTTTCTGTCTCCATCGTCAAATTATACAGCCCTTTCCTTCTGAGTTGGAATTCTACCTTCGGCTTCCAATCAAAATAATTGTATGGTGTGAGGATTACCACCAAGTTTGACTATATAATAGTTGTCATATCCATCTCTCCCACTATTTCTAAGAACCCCTAAAAATTTACTCTCAATCTGCAAATAAAAAATTTAGAAATCACGACAGAAAGGGCACTTTAAGTGAAATTTCGTATTAGTTTCAGTAGACGATCTCCTGACTTACTTTCTGATCAAACGGTGAGGAATCTCACCAAACGATTGAAAACCCACTTGAAGAATGGGTTGATTTACTTCTCATGTGATTCGTTTCCTCAAAAACTTAATATTTCTGGGAGGAATCACTGTAGCAAGGTACGACCGTGGATTTGTATCAGTTTCAGGAGGCTATCTTGTCGCTTACATTTTGAGAAAATAGTGAGGAATCTCGCCAAACGGTTGAAAACCCACTTGCAGAATTGATCGATTTACTTCCCAAGAGGGTTGTTTCCTCAAACAATTAAATCTTTTGGAGAAACAATTGCTGAAAGGTATGACCATGGATTCGTATCAGTTTTAGGAGGATATATTATGGCTTATTTTTTAGAAAATGATGAGGAAACTCGCCAAATGATTGAAAAATTGCTTGTAGAATGGGTCGATTTACTTCCAACATAGGCCATTTCCTCAAAACATTAATACTTTTGGAGAAATAGTTGTTGAAAGGTACGACCACAGATTTAGCTCGTCAAAACTCCAATTTTCCTTATTCTTTGGCTTGTCTGGCTTGCTCCAAGCAGCGTAGCTCTGATATTATGTTAGTGTTTCAAGGAAACCTGCACAGCAGATCTAGCTAAAGCATGCACAAACAGATCTTATCAAGAAAAGGAAGAGAGACAATGAAGAATGAGAATCAATGCATATTGTTTTCTTATCAATAAGTGAGTGATCTTCACTCATATAGGCAATGACATCCTATAATTAGGAATGCATACATAATAGTGATGGTCTAAGATTAGAAAGTCTAAAATAGAACTAGTCAGTTAACTCCCACTAAACTAGTGTGTCGAAAATAGAAATTTCTCCAATAGAATCAGTATGATCACTTTATACCACTTTTAACCACAATATATATCATTCAACTTTAACAACAATGTTCAACATTTTATCATTGTTGGATAGAAAGCCTTGAAAACAGTTTTTGCAATTTTGATAATTTTTTGAGGAAAAATACTAAGTATAAGAAAAGTGCATGGAGGAAGAAGGAAAGCTAGAAAGTGTGCAGCTGAGGTGCATCCAACAGAAAAGTTCACAGAAGGAGGAAAGGGTGAAAAATAATAGTGCATAACTCAAAGAATAAAGAAAGAGGAATAAAGCATAACAGGAGAATGACAACCTAACATTCCATAAATAGAAGAATGACAGAAAAGTAGCATGAAGGTTGAAAAGCAGAAGAAAGGCGTCGAATAGTCAATTAACTGAGTTGGTCATGCATTGTAATAAGATATTTATGGGATTAATGGATTAGGGTTTTATCCCTATCTTTTTGTATAAATATGTAACGGGTTGGGATATTAGGGGTTCAGTTAGGTACTATTCTAATGAAGTTTGGTTATGATAGATTAGGTTATGTTATATTATGGTAATTGTTGATTGATATTGAGTTCCAGAGTTCTTGAATGTAGCAGTCAATGGTTGAGAAGAATGGAGAAAGGTATGATAAAGAGATATTACAGAATCATGTGTTTTCTTCTTTTATGTGTTTGATTATGAATATTATTTCCATGCATCATACACTACTACATATGGGCAGATTATTCCACGAAATATTTCCACTTTTTCATTAGTTTCATCTTTTTTTTAAATACGGCGGGATTTTTGTCGATATTTCCATGAAAGTTCGGCGCAATATCCACAAATAGGTGATTTTAACTTGGTCAGGATTTTCGTCGCTATTGCGACGAAATTTCATGGCAATAGCGACGAAATTTTTTCCTATCTCATTGGTCGATGTTAACAGCTAGTTGACTATTTGATCTATATATACCTGACTTTAGGAGACTTTGTGACACAATTGCTATAGTTGCGACACTGTTCTTGGATTTTTTTTGAGATGTTTATTTTTTCCGTCACCCACCTGTTGAACAAATCCAATTCTCGATATACATAGCTGGGATTTTGAACTTGCAAGGTTAGTGTGTTTTTTTTTATTGATATACTCATTTAAATTGTAAACTTTTGTTCAAATGTCCAAATTTCATGTATCTTGTTTTTCCTTGATAATATATTATACGTGTAGTACCATATTTCATATCTTTGGTTTTTGGATCTAGTTAGTATATTCTATGGAAAAGGGTATGTGGATTCCATAATATTCTAGGTTTATGGAATCCACATACCCTTTTCCCTTCAATTGTATCTATAATGTCTCTCTTTTCATTGATAAAGATATGGAATTGCTCTTGAAACTCAACCCTGATCGGTGAAATGATAGTAATTGAGTGTCATTTTCTTCTCTCTTTTATTTTGAAGAACTAATAAAAAAACATCAACAAATCTTGATTGAAGCTTTGATACCACTTGTTACATCCCTAGTACCGAAATGGGATCACACTTGCATAAATTGAAAATAATATAATAGTGACAATAATGGTTGGGATACTTGCACACCTAATGGTTGGCTAGCAATTACTAATTCAATTAAATGAAGGAATAAATCTCCATGAATAAAATCTTGACATTGATTGTTATATTGATAAATTATAAGTTATGGTATATATAATATAGGGAGCAAACTCATGTCTATAACAATAAGATACATAAACACTAACCCTAAACTTATGTTAGGTATATATGTTGTTATTATATAAAGAAACAATTTGTACACATATGACCTTAGTATAAAGATGTTATCTATGTCRTGATTAGGCACATAMCAATCACTTTTAACTAACCACCTTCAAACATCTTATCTTATGGTTAGCCACCTTTAACTTTTTTGGCTTATGACTAAGCACCTTTAAGAAATTGTTGGCCATTGACCAAGTTTTGGGAGTTTCTTGGTCATGTTGACCTATTTTGGGAGTTCAACAGCCTATCGAAGGAGGAGCGCAAGACGAAGTGAAGATCACAGGATCTCGGCCCCCTTTTGGGCCCCTTTTTGGGTTTTTGGGAATATGTAACGGGAATGGGATGTTGTCCCGTGGGTTTACCCATGTTTAGGCCTATTCTGCATGTATAAATAGAAGGATAGGCAATGTAAGTTAGGGGAAGTAGAAGAGAATAGTGCATCTATGTGATGTGAATGCATGCTAAGTGCAAATAGAGTCTGTAAGTTCTTTGTGCATGACTATAAGAGACTTGCAGAGCTAAGTGCAGGTCCTTGTAGCAGATTGTGGAGAGATTAGTGTTGTAGTGCAAGGAAGAAGGATCTAGTGAGTTGCACAGATATTTTGTCTTCTGCGGAGTAAGGGTTTTGATGGCTTTGTGCTTGTAACTGACTGAACGAAGACAATAGAGAAGAAGAGTTGGTGGACATATCCCTAGGGTGGGGGTGAACCACGTAAACACTGTGTTATGTTCTTTGTGATTTGTCTTGATGTGTTCATATGTTATATGATAAGTGCTCTGATATGTTTAGATAGATCTATCCATGCTTGGTGCTTATTATATGTGAGAATGTTATATCTGATCTAGATAGTCATGCTTAGTGTCTTATATGCTCATATTGATCCAATTGTATATGCTAAGTGCTTGAATATTGTAGATTAGTGTGAATAATGTGAAGCTCCGTTGCATCAGTGAAGTGAATAGTGATTACATATTAAGGAATTGACGGTGCTAAGAGTTGTATTAAGTATTATAATCATAGATATGTGTCCCGACTAAGTTTGCAGACACCTAAGTCTTGCAACCACCCCTGCCTCTACCTCAAGTGAGACTTCATCTGCTTCGTAGGTGTTTCCGAAAGGTTCAGTAGTTAGGGATTTGTTGGTGCATTTTTGTAGCGTTGAACCCTAGGTCTACCCCTATGCCAACAAATGGTTATGTTTTCGAGACCTGAAACTGTGATTGCTAGGAACTGAGAAAGAAGAATCTTTGTGTAAAGATCCATCCTGAAACTGTGAAAGATTTGTGCGTATATTTGTTACCCTAGTGTGCAGTATTCTACTTGAATTATAAATCTTTGTGCTAAAGAAAGAAGGTCAGATCTAAAAGAAAGAAGCTCGATCTAAAGAAAGAAGGTCATAACTGAAAGAAAGAAGCTCGATCTAAAGAAAGAAGGTCAAATCTGAAAGAAAGAAGCTTGATCTAAAGAAAGAAGGTTAGATCTGAAAGAAAGAATCCTGATCTAAAGAAAGAAGATCAGATATAAAGGAAAGAAGAAAGATCTGAACGCTTGGTACTCTAAGAAATATTTTTTTATTAAAAGACGTAAGATCTGCAAGCTTTGTGCTCTAATAAAGGTAAGAATAGTTAAAAATTTTAGGTCTGGAAGATTTGTGCTCTGTAGAAGATAAGTAGAATTTTTTGTTTCTAGAGTATGGATCTAGGTATGATTGATAGGATCTGTCCTAGCCTAAAAACTAGGGAATTAATAGATGAAATAAGGTTTGATATGAATAGATCTGATAAGACTAGTGAAAGATATGTTATACCAATGTATAGAAAGAATGTTTGGACTAACAAATGGATGCAGGATCCTAGAAAGAATTTATTGCAAGTTAGCTCATATGATCCTAGTGTGCAGTACAGGAGAGGTTGGGGATAAGTTAAAAGAAAAATAAGATTGACCCTATGTTATAGTTGCAGAATACCAAGACATCTTGTTAAGGAATGCCCTGGAAGAAAACCTAGTTGTCTTTGTTGTAAGGCTATGGACCATGAAGGGTTGTATTTCCCTAGAATGATTGCTAAGATTGAAAGTATGAACATAATACAAGAAAACCCTAAGACAGATCCAAAAACTAAGGCTACAGCAGAACCCTGGAAAGAATCAGAGAATCTATTACTACAGATGAAAGATACCTTGGATAACCATCAACATGTTAGACTATCAGAGATTTTGAAAGACAAAGAATGCATTGAAGCAAGAATAGGGGACTTCGACATTGACTGTGTTCTAGATGAGGAAACACAACTGAATATCATGACAGAAAGAACTTGGGAAGCTATAGGAAGACTTGCTATGATCCCTTCACTAGGAGGAATAGGGTTATTCAGAGGAAAACCGATAAACCTGTGTGGGAGGCTCGCTCAGATACCTATGACTTTCAATGGAACTTCGACGAAAGAATGTTTTGATATTATTCAATTTATTGAGAACCACGCCCCATTTACCATGTTAATAGGAAAACCTTGGATTGATAGAGACCAAGCTAGACAAAAAGAAGAAGAAGAAGTTTTGGAACAAAAGAAGCAAGAGTTCAAATTTTCCTGACCAGAAAGATCACACAATTGATTGAAGAATGGGAGAACAAATCAAAGATGTTTAATGATAGTAACCCAGCTGTCAAAGTTAAGAGAACTATAGAGAATCCACAGAATATTAAATTACCTATCCCAGACAAAGTAGAATTCTTATCGAGGAACCCTAGGGAAGAATCTCAACAACATGAAGTGAATAAGACCACAGAAGACAAGAATCAGAATGGAGAAAGAAATATGGAGACGAATCTCACTGGAAAGAAGGAGAGGAAACAATGTAAGAAGAGAGCTAAGTTGCAGAAGGTTCTAGAGGGAACTTTGCAGGGAGAAAATTTGCAGAATTGGAGCTTCACTGGGATATCATAACAGAGACACATGGCACTTCACCATGATGAAGAAATATAGTCGTTGGAGTCGATATATCCGTTCGACTCCCACTTCGAATAGGAAGCAAAGAAATAAAGGTTCGTCATTAGACTGTTGGACCATGCCATAATGGATCGAACAGGAGTTAATGGAGGCTCATACCCATTGTAAGCACACCATTGACGATTTACCTATTTATCACATCGCACCATGCACCGAGAACACTTTTTGCTAATTGAGAATTTGAGCCCATAGGCTAAGACGAGTTTATAGAGTGATCATTGTTCTCTCACTCTCTATCTCATTACCATGCCTAAGTTGTTCCCCGAACCCACGAATTGTTCACCCCAAGTGCGTATGTCGAAAGCATTGAGCGTTGCAGAGAAATTTGTTGAGGAAGTTTTGATCAACTTCATGACTGAGAAATCCATGTCGATGTCTGAAGGTATCCAAGATTCATCCACAAAAATAGTGCATGCGTCCCCATCCACTGCTCACGGAGTTGGACCATCTCGTGAAATGAAAAATAAGAACAAGGATGACTTAGCGAATGTTAAGCTAATTCCGAGCATTCTACCTGCCTATCTACCACCTTTGAGTGACGTAATAAACTGAGACAGTGTGCCCAGAGGCTTTGAATATGAATTGATCACTACGTACCTCCCGAAGGGGATACGTGCAGTGCACACAAACCAAGATAAGATTGCATAATTGAATTTTAGAGACTTCAACCTCAGTGATAGGAAGGTGTACAATATGCTCACCCCGCATAAGTATCTTACCAGAACCAAGGGAAATAACTCAAAGATCATACCCCAATCATGGACCATGAACCTCGCGCAGTCCACCCTCCTCAACGTTATGAATATCCCGCACTTCAGAAGGCACCAAGAAGTGAATGCATGCGTCAAGATACTGTTGTCCTTCTACCATGGAGGATATTTATGGTTGAATCACCGTATCACAGTGGATCCAATGTTGATTAATCGGATCACAGAGATGAGCATGCAAGGCCTTGACCCATGGGATTTCTATCCTGGGAAAACCATGGATCGTGCTCTTGCGCAGAAGATAAAAGATACCTACGGGGATGTCAAGAATGGAACATGAGGCTACAAGCTAGCCTCTATATAGAAAAACACAGTGTGCCTAGCCTGTTAATTTATCGCGAGAAATTTGGTTCGCAAGAACCGACCCACCCAAGTGAGTGGATTTGTAGTCAACCTCGTCGGAAAGTGCACGGAATGCCTACAAATGAATTGGGCGAAGTACCTTGTAAACCAGTTGGAATTGGACTACAGGGAAGCGCAAGATCAAGGATATGAGTTCCACTTTAGCTAGATTCTCATCCTGGTCGCTTTCATCATATGGGAGATGCCGGAAGGTGCGACCTTCCCGGACATTGAATAGTTTCAACCTTTGGCCGCGAAGTTCAGTACACTATGGTACTCGAATGACATGAACAAGCAGTGGCAATCAAATGTCTTCTTCCACACTTATTACAACCAATTGAAGGTATCCATCCAATATGTGCCTCATATAACCCCGAATACTCTCCACAGGTTTAGGCCCTTGATGAAATTCAGCGTGGACCGCCATTTCATCTATGTCATAGCACGCGTTGATGAGCATAACCAACAGCTGCAGTCGTACTACAAGTTGACGAAGGATGACTTGGAAGATATTTCCAAGGAATGGTCAACGTACCTCCTTGTTCTAGCGGACCCTACGGAGATGTTTGATGTTGATAGTCTAGAAACTGCAACGGATATACCTGGACCTAGAAAGACAAAGAAGACCGGAGAGGTCAATGATTTAGACAATGCATCCATGAATACCATTTCCATCTTAGCAGATCAAGGAGGAGATGGCGGAGAGATAGATGGCACAGAAGTTGAACTGAAGAAAGGTGAAGTTACACCGCCTAGAGATGAGGAAGACCCCTCAAAGAAAAGGAAGGTTTCCCCTCTAAAATCTTCTTCAAGGAAGAAATCTAAAGCAACCAAGACCAAATTTGAGACCACCCTCACCTCAGACAACTTTGAATTCATCGTCGCAGCACTGAACGATGCATCACTGGAGATAGCAGAGAAGCAGGAAGCTAAGCAGGAGGATGTGTTCAATTGGATTAAGGACGAGCTCCAAAAGGTGCAGCAGGCAATACAGTCCAACTGTGAAATTTCCACTGTGCCTCTGTCAGTAGGCACATTATAACTAGGTGATGAGCCAGGACAACTACACTGCATTGCTGATACAGTCAAAGATTGCCTTCAACGAGCTCAGGAAGAGATAGCACAAGCCACCCAGGCTTTAGCGCAAGTACAGAAAGACCTAGAGGAGAAATGCAATGTTGTAGAATGGGAAAATATGGATCTACAAGCGAAGTGGGATGAAGAAAAAGTATAGTTATAGCAAAGAAAGGAACAGTTGCTCGTCAAGAAACTCAAAGTTAAGGAAATGGTTCACAAAGCACTTCACTTTGTGATATTCATCGAAGTAAAGGTCAAAGAGAGAGTCCCACAGCAGGTAGCGCAACTCGAAGAAGTAATTTAGTAGCTCCAATATCACATAGTAGACTTGGGGCTCCGCACTGTGCCTGAGACTCCTCAATATGTAAGAGACCTAAGGGAGGCAACGGCCCACGGTGCAGTTGAAACCTTAAAATATCTTGCCTTGGAGTGCAAGAAGTTGAGTAACCAAATCACCTAGACATACGAGAATCTCATTGAGAACCTGGAGTTATAAACACTGGAGTCATAGCTCCAGGAAGCGAAGAAGCACGCAGATATACTACAGGCGCAGTTGAAGGCCCTGTCAGTTGTAGAATGAATGAAGAGGTCTCAAGAACAATTCACATCTTAGCATCAGGTCCATATGCTTCAAAGAAAAGTGATGGAAGTCACTCAACGACTTTAACCTGTGCAAGATAAGGCATGCCAACTGTTTACAGAGGTGGCGAACCAAGGAACATAATTAGAACAGGTTGTCACCATAGCAGAAAAGCACCTATAAGGGCCAGTGAATGACATAGTAATACAGGATTTCACTGAACAAGAGGCCACAAAAAAGCAACAAGTCAAAGCAACTCGAGCAAATCTCGAGGCATTCGAATCCGAACTGATCAGACCAATGTAACTCGGAATGAGTCACAGGTGAGTGTTGGGGGCCTGTTGGCCCTTGACCAAGTTTTGGGAGTTTCTTGGTCATGTTGACCTATTTTGGGACTTTGATAGCCTGTCGAAGGAGGAGCGCAAGATGAAGCGGATATCACCAGATCTTGGCCTCCTTTTGGGCCCCTTTTTGGGTTTTTAGGAATATGTAACAAGAATGGGATGTTGGCCCATGGGTTTACCCATGTTTAGGTGCATGTATAAATATAATGATAGGCAATGTAAGTTGGGGGAATTAGAAGAGAATAGTGCATCTATGTGATGTGAATGCATGCTAAGTGTGAATAGATTCTGTAAGTTCTTTTTGCATGACTGTAAGAGACTTACAGAGCTAAGTGCAGGTCCTTGTAGCAGATTGTGGAGAGCTTAGTGTTGTAGCACAAGGAAGAAGAATCTAGCGAGCTGCGCAGATATTCTATCTTGTGCGGAGTAAGGGTTTTGATGGCTTTGTGCTTGTAACTGATTGACCGAAGATAATAAACAAGAATAGTTGGTGGGCATAGCCCTAGGGTGGGGGTGAATCACATAAACATTGTGTTATGTGCTTTGTGCTTTGTCTTGATGTGTTCATATGCTATATGCTAAGTGCTCTGATATGTTTAGATAGATCTATCCATGCTTGGTGCTTATTATATGTGAGAATGTTAGATCTAATCTATATATTCATTCTTAGTGCCTAATATGCTCATTCTGATCCATTTGTATATGTTAAGTGCTTGAATACTATAGATTAGTGTGAATATTGTGAAGCTCTGTTGCATCAGTGAAGTGAATAGTGATTACATATTAAGGAACTGACGGTGCTAAGAGTTGTATTAAGTATTATAATCACAAATATTTATCTCATCTAAGGTTGCAGACACCTGAGTCTTGCAACCACCCCTGCCTCTACCTCGGGTGAGACTTCATGTGCTTCGCAGGTGTTGTCAAAAGGGATTGTAGTTAGGGCTTATTTGGTGCGTTGTTTTAGCATTGAACCCTGGGTCTGCCCCTGTGCCAATAGAAATGAACTTATGATTATATACCATAGTCTTCCAATATAAATAAAGTATATTTCTTTCAACTTTTTCAATAAAATCCACATACCCTTTTCTTATATGTGATGTTGTTTCTATCAATTTTTAATAATCACACACAATTCTATATTTAGTGATTAACTTTAGTTTTTAGTTGGTGTAACTTGTTTACACACTATTAATAAGGATCAGTATCTAAAATATAAAAAATTCATGACGAAATCTACGATAGCGTGATGAAATATACTAGTTAAACAATGAAAAATGAGAACATGCCAAAGTGTCTTAGAAAATAAAACTATGACCACTATAAGTAGCATAAAATTGTGGCCATTGTATTTAGATGCAAATCAACACATCATAATGTAAACCAACCCAACCCAATTGTGGATGACAAGTGGTTGGCACTCTTCTTGTAGTGGTGAATTTCAAAGATTGACATTTTATCTACAAAACAACTTAGAGGATAGTTTATGGTGTCGAGTGATTCAAGTTTGAGAAATTTTGACCACTTTCATTAAATGGTGTGTAATTATTTTCCATGGATATTCAGTACACACTACTCTATAGTACAAATTGAAGCATATCTACCTTAATAGTTAATCAATAATAAAAAAGGGAGCATGTCAAAATGTCTTAGAAGAAATAATAGTGAGGATTGTATGTCATTGTAAATAAACATATCATAATCGAAAGGAGTAGCTAAAATATAAAAAATTGACAACTTACTGTTTGGTACAGTGTAGGTAAGACAATTAATTGTCAGGACAAGGATTTGTCACTATGAACGAAAATGACAGGAAGCTTTCTCGGTTAAGAGTTGCATTAGAGGCAAGGGGAGATGGAAAATGTTATTTCCCTTTCTATGATTGCAGAGGCTTGCAAAAAAAAAGACTTTTAATAACAACAGCTCAAAGACATTGTAGGGAGAAGGGGCACGCCGAAGGGGGTTATGAATATCCTCCCTTGGTTAGAGGATTCAATGTTTAATGCATTCTCTATAATAATCAGTATGTTAGGAATTTTAGTGATATTTCTTATCGGGATTTTTATATTTTCTATACACACTAACTTTTCTACGTTGTTTTTAAATATATAGATGATGCCCCCAAAATGTCGACCTCCAGAGATTTAATTTCCAAGTACTAGAAGAAATACTCCTTTATAGGGTGATGAACTTCGAGATCAGAATATTGAAATTGTTGATCAATTTATTAATGATGATATGGATGGAGATAATGTTAGTGATTCAAATCAGGAAGATGAGATACATAGATTGATCCAAGACACATTTTCTCCAATGGATGAGGACAACCAGGATGATAGTCATGATGTTAATCCTCTACTCGAGAAGTCACGTCAACCTCTTTATGAAGGCTCAACAACAAATATTTTATCTCCTATATTGTTTTTGGTGAACCTAAAGGTTTTGAATGGTTTATCAAACACATGTCTCACACAAGTACTAAGGTATTTAATTTGTTAATTATTTGTGCCTGCATGTTCACAAATACTTAAAAGGTTCATTTTTTTCCTATATTGCTATTGTTTTCTAATTTGTAAATTAGTATATTGGATGAGATATTTATGATTAATATTGTTTACATTGACTTATTGTTTATAATTTTGTAGATTGTTAGGTGAAGTTCTATTACCGACGTCAAATATTTTTCCACACACATATCGAGAAATATCTGTGATTATGAAAGAAATTAGAATGGACTATCAGGCTATTGATGCAAGTCCTAATGATCATATCATATATTATGGACAATATGCATTAGAAAATGAATTCCCACAATTTCAAATAAGTAGATATTGAATCGATAAAGTGTCAAAGAAGGTGCCTCGCAAATTTCTTCGTTATATTCTGATAATTCCATTGTTTCCAGCTGTTGTTTAGGTGCCAAAGTATAACACAGTTTATGGATTTCCATGCAAAGAACAGAAGTCGAGACGATGTTCTTTGAATTCCTACAGATGGTTTTGCATTGAACTACATCAAAGAAAAGTGGCCAATTTTTAAAGAAGAACCTCGTAATGTTAGACTTTCATTGGCAGCTGATGGTGTCAATCCATTTGGAGAGCTTCGTTCTATGTACTCAGTGTGGCCTATTTTTTTTATAAACAATAACCTTCCTCCTTGGATTTCGATCAAGAGAGAGCACACAATGTTGGCAATGATTGTTCCAGGTATTTAATTATCTTTTATTTTCTTTAAAGTAAGACAAAATATTTTGTTTCTTTGTTTCGTGCATGGTAATTATTTCTTTTATATATAACGACATCTAGATAAGTATAATTAATCATGTAGTATGTTGAACCAATTAGGTAGGTACCAGGTTAAATATATGAACATATATATTGAGCCTCTTATCGAAGAGTTGTTGAAGTTATGGGTTGGCATCACTATGTATGACATATCTAGAACAATAGGGAAAAAAACGATTTCAATTCCATGAATACTATCATGGACAATTCATGATGTTCCCGGGTTAACACATTTTTGTGGTATATTGTTACTTTATTTTGTGATTTAATATTATATATATTTATTGAAAAAAATCACGCATTATTTTAAATTGTAACTCTAACTTGATGCTACATTAATTCATATATCTTGTAGGTCTGCAAACAAAGGGTAAATTTGCATGCCCAATTTGTGGTTCGAGGATAAAATATTTTCGTTGAAGGAGTTTAGGAAAGGAAGTGTTTGAGGAGTATAGGCACTTTTTGCCTAAGAACCATAGTTGTCGAACTATAGACAAAGAAAATTTCAATGGTAAAGAAGAAAACAGAGAAAAAACCACGAAGAATGACACCTCGCCTATGGAAGTTGGAATATATTAGAAATCGTCAAGGTACACAAATTATTTATGTATGACATATTATATAAATCTTTGGTTAATTTCATTTTGTCCCATTAATTAGTGTTAATTTCAATGTGTTGATGTTTCATGAATGTCATTAAGGCACGAATGGGCTTCCACGAGGAATGAAAAGTCACCCGATGTAATTCAATAGATTTCCATACTACGAGCACCTACAAATGGTTCATTTTTTTGATACAATGCATATTGGGAAGAACATAATAGAATTGTTATGGTGAATATTAGATGGAAGGACTGACAAAGAAAGAATTGGAAAGATTTGTTGTGTCATCCAGGAATTTAATCATGCATTGCAAAGTGTTATTATTAATTCTAATGGTGATGGTCGTGAACATAATGCTAGTCTTCCTTGGTTATTGACGGAGAAACAGAGCAATATTGTAAAAGAGGTCATTCGAAAAATTAGGTTTCCAACGGGGTTTTCGTCGAACATACAAAATATCTTAACTAAAAAAGGTGATTTTGGTGAAGTTAAAACACATGACTGGCATACATTCATTAAGTTAATTAATAGGTTATAATATATTTCCTTATTGGTACGCATTTTTTGGAAACAAATAATAATTATTTGTTTTTTGTTACAGTATGTTCTACCTTTATCTCTCCCAGACGACTTTGACAACAACATAAAACAAATTGTTTATGTACTTGGAAAATACATGAGGTAAGTATTGTTTTATAAGGAAAATGCACTGCTTATGTGATTTGTAGCAGAACTTATTGACATATTATCTTTTATCTACAAATTTATGTATGCCTTGATATTATTTTATTGCATTGACATTTGTAGGTGGCTATCATCAAAAGAAATCCACAAAGAAGATATAAGGTATTGGAAGAGAGAAACTCCCCAACTAATGTGTCAAATGCAACAATATCTACCTCCATCATTTTCCAATGCACAAGAACACTACCTCATACACCAAGTTGAGGAGATTGAATTATGTGGACCAGTACACACAAGGTTGATGTGGATGGTGGAGAGGCAGTTGAAGTCACTGAAGGATTTTGTTAAACAAAGAGCATGTTCGGGGGGTTCTATGGTTGAGGGATATATGGTATATCAATGCATGGTGTGTATTAGTCAATATCTACCTAAATTAGTAGAAAATATGAATGTGCCTCGCATTTGGCATCTTGACTCCATCAACAAATTTGAAGAGGAGGTCCTATTGGGGAAAGGTAAAATGAGGACTGTGAAAGGTAATTATTAGATGTTGACGTAGATTTAATATATTACACATCTATTAAATTATATATTTTTAACAATATCTAATTAATGACATTAAATTGTTATGCTACCATATAGTTTCTCGAGAGTGGGATGCTTTACATTTATACATTGCAAACAACCTTGATTGGATGGAGCAATAGATAGAATATACTGAAGAATACTTCGGTAGGTTATCATGGGAAGGGGTGAGTAATATGATTAAAACAAAGCATCGTCATAGAGATTAATTTTCTGATATTACATCAAGGGAAGTTGATTTAGCCTTTGGTTTAAAAGATAAACAGGCAAGTTAAATTTTTTACCCACATTTTCCTAGTTTTTTCCCAATTTTTCAATGTATTTGGTTTGTTTAATTTTTGAAATATATATT
>ML871880.1:0-15555 GCA_009831015.1 Picea engelmannii
TGAATCCTCCTTTTTCTGACCCCTCCCTGGTCCTCCTTTGTTACCTCCTCTACCATCTTCCCAATAAGGGAAAGGTTCTAGGTCTCCTCCAATCTGACTGAACCTATCTCTAGCTTTGTTTCTTCCTGGATGAAATCATTAGAAAGCTTCACAAAGGTGGGAAGCTTCTCACAAGCATAGAAAGCCCAAATAAAAGGGTCCCAAGATGAAGATACTCCATTTAATGCTATGGGCACTAACTTCTCATTCTCTACCTTTAGCCCAATAGCAATTTGCTGATCTTGAAGCTCTGTGATCTTCATAAGGTAATGCCACTATGTCTATATCAATCATGTGTGTGGCAATGAGCTTGTTCTTCATCATTGTTTTGTGAGAAATATTCACAGTTTGGTACTAAGTGATCAAAGCATCATATATCCTAAGCTGACCTCTTCTCTATGATGTGAGGATCAAATGGTCCTTCATAGAATCAAGGATGATTCTCTTAGCTTTGGCCACCTTTTTGTTGTGTTCATCTAATTGCATGGGATAGTTCAGGATTGTAAACTTCCCCTCAAAAAAACTCCGAAGATCAAGCTCCTCTAGTAGCATCTGCAATCTGCATTTCCAAGGTGTAAAGTTGGAAACAACCTCTAGATAGTCACACTCTCTTAGATCAAGACTAGTCATCTCCACAACTCCTAGAATACACCTCAACTCAACAGGTCCAATGGAGATAAATCAGATCAACAACCTATCACAAGTGCAGATTGCCTCTCACGGGAACAAACAACACTCTACTCATTGGAGCAATTGGGGCATCACACCCACTGAAACCTTCCAACAACTTTGACAAGCAACAACCTTCTCCATGCATAGATTCTTGAAAGATTTCAGATTTGCCACTTTTATACTATGTTCAAATTTCAGTGCATGTTAAATATATTAGCACTCAAAACTGAAACCCTAACTACTGAGAAACTAAAAAGGTTAAACTCCAATTAAAACAATAGAATCTGTGATCCAAGTGGATATTGGTGGCCACCCACCTATTCCAACTGGCTCCTTTTGACAATTGTTAGTTCAACACATTCTTCTGTGATTCTTTGTAATTGTGGGTTCTACACTTTCGAGGCTGTCTAAAGCCCTACATAGCTTCCACATGGAGATTGGTGGCCGCCCACCTAATCCAACTGGCTTATTTTGGAAGTTTTCATGTCAGTGTATCTTTCTGTACTTCCAGGGCCGTTTTGGGACCCTAAACAATGTTATTTTTGGCTTGCCACAGTCAAACTGTAGACAAAGTCAGAGTTTGACGACATAATGTGTAGTTCTTGAAAAGACCTTTCCAATGGGCTATCACGTGCCTAAAATGAAGGTCGTATGCAAAAGTTACGATCTCGGGAAGTTGAGGTACCAACTTACCCATTGAGACCCACATAACGTTTGGAGTTTCATCTCACAGGGTTAGGATTTTGGATTTCTACGGTTTTGGCATTCATGAGTAATGTTAAAAAGGCCTCTGGAGCCTCATTGTAATTATTCTGCTCAAACGGATGTGCATAGTAGCCACATCTCTTCTCAGAGATAAGTACCACCATTCGAGCAAGTTGTTTTCAGTTCTGCAGTTTTACAGTTTCATCCTATTTTATTTATTCAATATAAGTTATTGTTCAATGGATATCTTTTGTTGTTCTCTGTATCTCTGTGTTATTGTATTCCGCCTGTTATTCCTTTCGTTCTGCTCATAAATCTGGATTAGTGGTATCAGAGCGGTCTGCTCTTCATTTATTTTTCTTCGTGCATGTCCCCGACAAGATCTGGGTACAAGAAGTTGGGACTCGAACCAGTCGAGCCTTTGCAAGATCGACCACGCCGAGCCCGACAACAACCCATGGGGGACGAGAATAAAGATGATGGAGCAGGAGATCCTTTTAAAATGTTGCTTGAGGAAGCCCTTGCGCGACAAAAGAACGAAATGATGTACAACTTTGCACATATCCTTCAGCGTCTGCCCACATGAGACGCATCTTCATCAAGCGGCCATGCCCTTCAAGGTACAAGTAAATTTTGATATTCCATTATTTGAAGGACTAATAGATGCAAATGTTGTCGATAAATGGCTGAATCTGCTCGAAGGGCATTTTTTGGTCCACAGGGAAAAGATTACTTTTGCACTCCTTAAGGTCGTCTCCCATGTTAAGGACTAGTCGGATACTTACTCTGAGCAAAGGGCCATAGAGGAATCTGCAATATTTGCGGTCGCCCCCACATGGGATTCCTTCAGGGATGCCATTAAAGAACAATACTGCCTTGTTGGAAGCTACGAGGACCAGTACATAAGATGGACCACGCTGTGTCAGGAAAGGGACCAGACAGTACCAGATTTCACCAATATTTTCCATACCTTGCACACCAAATTAGGTATCAAAGACTCTGAACGACATCTGGTGCTCAAATACTGCGACTGTTTGCATTAATACATTCAAACATAAATGGAGTTTCTGGACATCCCATCATTATGTGCGGATTATAGATATGCTGTCAAGATCAAACAAAAATTTAAGCATAAGAGACGAGAGTTTGGATCTGCAAACTCCTCACAGCCGAAGCAGGGCAAAGGCGGCCCCAACCCACAAAACAAGGGACAGAGCAAAGATAGCCGCTCTCAGAACAACCAGTCTAAGCCGCAACCCAAGAAGGGTAATGAGAAGTCGAAGGACACAGGAAAATGGTGTGAATACCATGAAATCCCTTGGCACAACACCGAAGAAAGTTGCTCCAAGCAGTAACTGGTGGCCGAGATGAAAGCTTCCGAGTTAGAGGCAGATTCTGACTCCGAATCAAATCTAGAAAGTGGGAAGCGAATCATCAATGACGAACCCAATGCCACTGTCGCTACCACCAAAGGTCAACCAAGCGAACCAGAAGAACCAGAGGAAGGGGAATGCCTCTTTCACTCACAGATGTGGCTAAAGGGGACTCCACTGCATTTCATTGTCGATAGCGGCAGTCAGGAGAACTTGATTTCAGCAGAGGTCGTCAAGCGGTTGGACCTGCTAATAACACCGCTCCCGTAGCCCTACACCATCGATTGGCTTCGCCAAGGACGAGATCTCCGCGTCAACCAACAATGTCGTATGCCCTACAACATCAAGCCCTTCAAAGAAGAGGTATTGTGTGATATTGTTCCCCTTGAAGTTTGTGATGTTCATTTAGGCCAGCCATATTTGTGGAAGCGACATGCTGTGTATGAGTCTAGACCCCGCAATGTTATTATTACTTTGGGTAGACAATTGTACAGGATACTAGAGGTAGCGTCGCCTACTGCTATTTCTTTAATCTTTGCTAAGCAATGCAGTAAGGTCATTTCACAGACCAGGAAGTTCGTCTTCTTTGTGATCCGTGCTCGCAGTAAGCAGAAGGTCGCCGCCACATCCGTGACCTCTACACAGAGCCTCTCTTTGCAGCAGAAACAAGTGGACGAGATCGTGGAAGAGTACAGAGACATTTTCTCCTCACCCACCAGGGTACCGACGCACTGACAAGTCAAGCATCCAATTGATCTAACCCTCGGTGCACCGCTGCCTAATGGACTAGTTTATCGTCGCTCACTGATGGAAAATGACGAAATCAAGCGCCAGATCCAAGAGCTGCTTCAAAAGGGGCACATTCGACCCAATTCCTCCCTTTGCAGAAGCCTGATTGTACTAGTGTAGAAGAAAGACGGGACCCAGTGACTCTGCATTGATTACAAAGCTTTAAACAAAATCATAGTCTGGAACCACTACCCAATTCGTTGAATTGATGACCTTCTTGACCAACTCAAGGGGGCAAAGTTCTTTAGCAAGATTGACCTAAATTCTGGCTACCACCAGGTTCCCATCGAACCAACTGATGTATGGAAGCCAACTTTCAAATCTAAAGGTCTCTTCGAATGGATGGTCATGCCCTTTGGCTTAACAAATGCACCGACAACTTTCATGAGATTGATGGATGATGTATTGAGACCCTTCACCAATTCTTTTGTGGTGTTATATCTGGATGACATCCTCATCTTCAGCAGAACTTGGGAGGAGTACATGCAACATATTCAACAGGTTTTGGGCACTCTACAACAACACAAGCTATATGCCAACTTGGAAAAATGCTCCTTTGGCATGAACAAGGTCCAATACTTGGGCTACATTGTTGATGAGCATGGGGTACATGTGGATCCAACTAAGATCTAAGTCATTCGTGACTGGCCAGCCCCCACCACACTAACCGAGCTTCGGAGCTTCTTGGGACTTGCCAACTTCTACCGAAGGTTTGTGTTGGGATTCCCCCATATTGCATGGGCCCTCAGCCAAGTAACCAAGGGCGATGGCAAGGAAAAGTTCACATGGGGGTAGGCACAACAACACGCATTTGATGATCTGAAGCTTCGCTTGTGCTCAACTCCATACTCTCCTTACCTGATCTGCAACAACTGTTTGAGATTGAGACTGATGCCTCCAACTATGTTGTAGGCGCAGTTCTCACTTAGCATGGTCATCTAGTAGCATACCATAGTGAGACACTCTCAGATACTGTCCGAAAATACCCCACCTATGACAAAAAAATGTATTCCATTGTGCAAGCTTGCCGTCAATGGAAACATTACATTCTGGGAAAGAAGACAATCATCCACACTGATGACAAGCCTCTGCAGTTCATACAGACATAGGGAAAGTGGCAGAACAACCGCCATCAAAAGTGGTCCACATACCTACAACAGTTCCATCTCAACATCAAGTATAAAACATGGAGCACAAATCGTGTCGCTGACTGCCTCAGTCTCCCTCCCGTTGCTGCACTCACCACAATGCTCCATTCCTGTGGGCATGATGCATCTGAGTGGCCCCAACTTTATCAGTGTGACCTTGACTTCGCCACCACTTATCATCTCTTGGGTACAGGAGCGAATGTTACCGATTTTCACATTCAGGATGGATTGTTATGCCATCTGGGCCACCTCTGTGTTCCCACAAGTGAGCGTGCAAAGCTGATTTGGGAGGCTCACTACAGTCCGATGGTAGGACATTTTGGCGTGGAGAAAATTGTGGCCGTTCTACAGAAACATTTTTATTGGCCAAAACTTCGACAAGACGTCAACAAGTATATCAGATCTTGCACTGCCTGTGCCATTGCCAAGCCAACCATCAAGAACCAAGGCTTATACACCCCTCTTCCTATTCCTGAGAGGCCTTGGGAATCCATCTCGATGGATTACATGTCTGGCCTTCCGTCCACCAAGAACAACAATGATCGTGTATTTGTGGTGGTTGATTGGTTTTTGAAGATGGCCATTATCATAGCCTGCAAGAAGAGCATCATAGTAGCAGACACTGCCAAGCTCTTCTTCAAACGGGTGTGGGTCCATTTTGGGATACCACATACCATCACCTTAGATCGGGACGACATGTTCGTCAACACATTTTGGTTGAGTCTCTGGTCACTGTTGGACACCAAGCTCACTAAATCCATTGCTTTCCACCCCCAAATCGATGGCCAGACAAAGGTCGTCAATTGGATGATTGTGCACATCCTGCGCATGTACAAATCTAAGCATCCGCGCACATGGGATGAGAGTCTTCCCTATGTTCAACATAGCTACAACAGGGCTCTCCATAGCTCCACCGACCATAGCCCATTTCAGGTGGGGCTGGGATTCCAACCCTTGGGTCCCATTGATGTTGCACTACCTCTTGCAACGACACAAGATTTTTTTTTCCATGTTTAGTCTGAGGCGGACAAAGCCACTAGATTCATTGAGCGGATTCAACACATCCTCCAACAACAGGTCCATGAGATTTTGTAGAAAGCCAATGCTAAGTACAAGCAACGCCATGATCAACACCGGGTACCACACCAGTTTCAGGTGGGAGGCAAGGTCTGGTTACATTTCTAGAAATAACACCTTATAGGGCCCCATCGGGAGCTCCGCCCACTTCGCTATGGGCCTTACACTATCACGAAGGCTGTGGGTAGCAATGCTTTTGAGCTCAACACTCCACCCTTCCTTGGCTTTCACCCAATGTTCAATGTGGACCTCCTCCGGCCATATTTTCCACCATTATTGGACACGTCAGAGATCGCAGAACAGTTGACACCAACAGAGCTCAACCCTGACTGCATGGAACATGCATCCACTAATTAGATAGTGGACACACAGGTCAAGGGCACTCGCTAGCAGAGGATCCAACTTTATCGGGTTGTCAAGGCAGGGCAACTCCTACACCAAGGCAAGTGGCTCACCCGTGGCCAAATTCAGCAAAAGCTTCCTCACTTTATGGGGGCACTCAATGCAATGGGGACCATTGCTTCCTAAGGGGGGAGGACTGATCCAACTGGATATTGGTGGCCACCCACCTATTCCAACCGGCTCCTCTTGACAGTTGTTAGATCAACACGTTCTTCTGTAATTCTTTGTAATTGTGGGTTCTACACTTTCGGGGCTGTCTGAAGCCCTACATAACTTCCAGGTGGAGATTGGTGGCCACCCACCTAGTCCAACTGGCTTATTTTGGAAGTTTTCATGTCAGTACATCTTTCTGTACTTCTAGGGCCGTTTTGGGGCCCTAAATAGTGTTATTTTTGGCTTGCCACAGTCAAACTGTAGACAGAGTTAGAGTTTGACGACATAAGGTGTAGTTCTCGAAAAGAACTTTCTAACGGACTATCACGCGCCTAAAACGGAGGTCGTGTGCAAAATTTATGACCCCGGGAAGTTGAGGTACCAACTTACCCATCGAGGCCCACATAACTTTTGGCTTTTCATCTTCTAGGGTTAGGTTTTTGGATGTCTAGGGTTTTGGCATTCATGAGTAATGTTAAAAAGGCCTCTGGAGCCTCATTGTAATCATTCTGTTCAGAGGGATGTGCGTAGCAGCCACATCCCTTCTCAGAGATAGCTACCACCATTCGAGCAAGTTGTTTTCAGTTCTGCAGTTTTACAGTTTCAGCCTATTTTATTTATTCAATAGAAGTTATTGTTCACTGTATATCTTTTGTTGTTCTCTGTATCTCTGTGTTATTGTATTCAATCTGTTATTCCTTTCGTTCCGCTCATAAATCCAGATCAATCTGAATACTAGATCTGCATACACAGACAAACTGAAAACACTAATAGAAAGTACAAATCTGAACTATAAATCATATCTGCTTCTATTAATTCAGAAAGAAGAATTACAATGCAATAGCTCAAACTTCTAATTCGCTCAATCACTTAATGAACAATACCCCTACCCTACCTTTCTTTTATAGATAAATAATAGGTTAGGAAATAACAAAAATATCCCATCCCTATGGGCATCCAGACTTAGGAAAGGAAACCCTAAAAATAGTCTAGAGAAGTGCACCCAGGCATGCATGGATAAAGCTGCCAGGATTAGTGCGCCTTAACTGGACAAGTCTGCTAAAGCTGAAGGATTTGATTTTTTTGATTGAGTGCTTAACATATTTTTGTTGGTTTAATATCTATTGGAGAATGGAAGTCACAGAACTTTGGTTAAATTTCACTGATACAGGGCTGAGGGCCTTATCAATGGTTCAGCAAAATTTGATAATGTTTCTTTGTTTGTTGATCAAGATCAATCATTATCATCTTTGTTTGTTTCTTAAAGAAAATAAGAAATGGTAATTATGGTTTATGTTGTATGTATCTCACCGCATTATGAATTTCTTAGAGAACTGAGTATACTATCACAGACTGCAGAACAATGCTGGAGACCGAGGACAATTAATTTGGATTTATTCATGATATTAGGTTCTATGTTGAGTCACCTCAGAATCTCAGATTGTGATGTTTACATGATATGAGATTTCAAAATTTGTGATGTCACTATTGAGAAATAACTAGTATCTCATGGAAGATACTCTCAACTTTAGTCTAAACAGAATCTGTCAGCGATATGCTGTAGAGATGTTCCCTATTTACATATTAATTTGGATAAATTAAAGTCCATTGGATCATAGGAGACAAGGATTCATCGTCTATTTTGGATAGACACTTTCAAATGAATGAAGGCCATTCATTTTCCTTTCCATGGGGTGGGGTGCCCAATTACAATTATTCTTTTTATGATAGTGATAATGATACATGATGATAATATCCTTTCAACGTTATGTACTTTGTACTTTGTTACGTACTTTTCATGTTACTTATTCTTCACTCATTTGGGGCGTTAGCTTTAGGAGGTGTGGAAGATAGGGTTTATGAAAACTAGCAGTGTAGCTGCAGTCTATTAATGTAACTTAGTGAGTAGTTATCAGGATGTAGCATAAATAATGGAATTCCTCAAGCTGCAAACGGTGGATGAGCCTATTAGTTAGTGAAACGAGGTGGTACCACCCAAAAACTGTACTTGTTACTGTGATATCAAGAATACTTCGATGAATACATTTACCCAAAAGAAACTACTTTTCCTTGTCCAGATCTACATCAAACAACTTTTCTTGTATCTTGTATTTTAATGATTACCTAGTTATTATATTGTTTGGCTGGAAGGTTGAACCATGGGGTGCTGTATGAAGGTTAATATTCCAAAGTTCAAACTTAATTAGAACAAGAGGGTGGGGAAACAAAAATTATCCATTTAGGATGAAAACTGACATAAATTTCTAATTTTCCAATGCTCATGGGTTCAATTTTGCATATGATACTGATTTAGAACAATAGTTGGTCACAAACAGGTAGCTCACTTTTGTGTTGTTTGTTGTGATATATGTATGCTCCTGTAGTCCTGATGGGAAGTATGTCTTGGCTGGAGGAGAAGACGACCTAGTGCAGGTATGGAGTATGGAAGATCGTGCTGTGGTGGCTTGGGGTGAGGGTCACAACTCTTGGGTAAGTTATTGCTTTTTTCAAGCTGATATTACTAATATGTGATCAGGGATTGTATGCATTTTTGCCTGCTAAAATCTCCATTTTGATTTACCATAACTGTCATATAGGTCAGTGCTGTTATATTTGATTCATGCTGGACTCCACCTTGTTCGGATGGCACAGAAGAAAGCACCATGTACCGGTTTGGATCAGTTGGGCAGGTGGCGTACTTCATAGTTTCATGGGATATATAATGCATTTCAACTAGTACTGCTGTTTTGAAATTTATTTGTAGCTTTTTGTAAAAAATGTTTTGATGACCATTTGTTGGTCAGTCAGTGTCAAAGTCAACTTACTAATGGAAAGGAGATTTGTAGCATGATCGATGCAACCCAAGTATGTTTTAATTTGTCTTTTGTATCATCTCCCAGCTTTAGATGTCATACCATGATATATTCTAAAGGAAGCTCTCTAGGTATCCCAAAAATATTTGAGTACACAAAAAGGAATTTTGTGTGATATTAGATGTCTCAAGCACATTTGAGTTAAATTAAAGCATATCAGTTGCAAGATGATGAATTGTGATTTGAAACTTCATTCCCAGATTTCCACATGTACAACTGAAAACTACAAGGTGTGGCCCAGTGGTTGGCTTATAACTTGGGTCACAGGTCACAAGTTTAAATTCTACTTGGTATAAGGCAGATGTATCAAGAAAAAGTCTCTATCTGGTTCTGTAGACAACTTGTAACATAGATCTACACCTTTTACCTTTTTCTTTCTAATGCCTGCATCTTGGAAACCTTTCATGTGGTTTTCATGGATTGTTGATCTGGGAACAAGAGATAGAACATAATCCACCCTTGCTGAAAATTTCACGATTAAAAAAATTTAAATGTTCCCAAGTCACTTGCCATCAACTTTTTATTTTTTATTTTTTACAATGGAATTCACATCCCAGGGAATCCCACTGGGCACTTCCCCTCATTCCGAGGATGGTACTCAGGGTAAACCAGCTGGTTGCAGTTTTGGCAACCAAACCTGGTGGGGACATCAAGTGGGGCCCATAATATCTAAAGAGGCAGCCAGCCCGGGGACTTGACCCTGTGACCTCTTGCTTGTAATTCACAGCACTCAACCACTCGAGCTAACCCACCGGGCTAGTTACTTGTCATCAACTTATTATCCCATGAGACATAATTTTAAGGGCAGTGTTGACATAAATACCCCACAGTTGTGCACAATTCTGCACAATTTTCATCTCAAAAAGTGAGTCCCTTTTGTTCAAACTGCAGCGGTTTACCTCTTGATCTCATATTACTCTTTCATGATATAAACATGGCCATTGAGAGACATACTGAGTGTACTGTGGTTAAAGGAAGGAGTTTTCCAACGAAATCTAGCCATTCTGCTTTAAAGAATATTTTGTAGTAAGGTACTATTATATCTCTAATTAGTCGTGACGACATTTATATTTAGTTTATTTACTTTCTTTTTATAAATTGACTTCAGCATAAATCATAATTAACCTTAATTCCAGGCTGTTGAGTGCTAATTAATTGCTATGCTACATTGTCTTCTATTGGCTTTCCATCCCCAATAGTTTCATTTGCTTCTTTGTATTTCGGATTTCATCCCCTTTATTGTGGGGGTATAAGGTGAGATGTTACTATTGAGGTATTGTATTCCCGTTGATATATTTTCCGGTTTGCATTTTCTGTATTAGTGCATCGGTATAATATATGATGTGAAAGACTTGTGCTGATGTAGGAATGATAACTGAAATTTATTTTTCCCTTTTGCAGGATACTCAATTACTTCTATGGGACTTGGTGATGGATGAAATTGTAGTGCCTGTGCGAAGGTGTGCTCCAGGTGGCTCTCCTACATACAGTACGAGCAGTCAATCATCCTGTGTGGATAATGTTAATTCCATTGGTCTTCTTCAATCTGCTCCAAGTAGGAGGGATGTTCCAAAACTCTCCCCTGTAGTGTCTCACAGAGTGCATGCAGAACCTCTTTCTGGCCTTATTTTTGCAAAGGAATCGATTATCACATGTAGTCATGAGGGACATTTGAAGATCTGGACTAGACCTTGCCGTACGAACAGCCCTGCAGGCAATTCAGATGTCCCACTCGAGTCTCTGAATAATAATGAGTAAAGTAGCAAAGTTGAGCTTTAAACTTACAAGGAATTATCAACAATGTTGCTGTCCAACTCAAAGATGAAAATGTTCATTACACGTGTCTATTGCAAAAGGCCTATTGCAAAATCAGTTTGCATGTGTATTGTCTTAAAGCAAATGACATTTGTGAAATGGTGGTTATTAGTGCCTTTCCTTCTGATGTATGAAGGCCTAATTACGGTGTTTTAGCAGAGGCCATCATACTGATAGCTACTAGCATCCTTTTATGTGTTAAAGAGGATAACATTGCCAGTGTTGTTGGGGCTTTTGTATTTGGAGAGGTGATTTATTGGCATTGAGTTATTTTCTTATTTGATTCTGTGGAAACATGTATATAAAGAATATTGAACTGCTAAAACAATGTTGACAAATTATTTTGATGTATTAGCCAATGCAATATGTACATTAAAAAGTTAGGAAAAAAGATACCACTTATATTTGTACCTGTTGTAGAATTGGGATCTGCAATTGTTTATTTGCTGCATGTCTAGTATACAGTTTTGAATTGCATGGTACATATGGCACACATGTATAGATAATTCTGTGCATACTTTTATATCTGAGATTTCACAAATGTAGAGTTTCTTCTGCTAAGATTTGTATATTTCAATTGTGATTTCGAAGAATTGGTCCTACATTATCTTTTATGTGCTGTCTTTTATCTGTAAGATATCCCAGTTGGAGGCTTCATAGTCTAGGGATCATGGGTATGAAGGGGTTCTAGGATTCTAACCACTCATTTTTTCAGGATGCCAGAATTGTTATATGGAAGGCTTTGATCTAATTGGAAGTGTGATATCTTTAGTAGCCGCTATGGACTTGTATTAGTTGACTGTTGTTTTGGCAGTCATATTGCCTTACATTGAAGGAACAACAGACAAAACAGTGAAGGATCTAGAGAGAAAACATAAAGGTCACTGTTTCTCCCCCTAACACCATCAGAAGATTGGTGGATAGTGCTAAAGATCTGACTAATCCTATTATGATGTATAAGAGCATCTATACCATCCCATGTTCCCGTGGGAAGCTATACATTGGGGAAACCAGAAGAGCATTTAAGGAGAGATTAAAGGAGCATAGCACAGACATTAGGCTTAACAGAGTTGAAAGGTCTGCGCAAGACCAACATTCCTGCAATTCTGGTCACCAAATATGCTTAGAAGACGCCAAAACCATTGCCAAGGTGGACCATTTCACAAAGAGGAAGATCAGAGAATCACTTGAAATTGAGAAATTCCTGAACAACACAAACTGAGAAAATGGTCACAGGATAAGCAAAGCGTAGAGACCTATGATTCATCTCCTTCAGAATAATAATTGTTGTTAAGAGAACTCTGTTGATGAATATGGTTATTAGTTTGTGCTGGGTGGACCCTTTCATTTGGCATCCTGCATAACATTGAATAATCACATATATAAGAAATGGATGACTCTTGGTTTCCATAAGCATTCCATAAGCTTCTCATATCTTCTCCCCTGAAGATGATCCCTGTGTCAGGACCAAAACATTGGTTAATTCTGAACTCTTATTGCAGCATTCCCATATTGCTAACATTCAACTTCCCCATAACCTTTTTATCTGATGCCAGAGTGAGTGTGAATACTTAACTGATCAATTGCCATGCATGCTTGGATTATAACGAAGAAAAGAGGGAGGAGAAAAACTAATATGATTTTTCTGTATTCATATTTGCTAGTTTGCAACTATATCTCATAACCCTGCTGGGCGGGCCCTCTCATTTGGCATCCTGCATAACATTGAGTAATCACATTTATAAGAAAAATGTATGACTCTTGGTTTCCATAAGCATTCCATAAGCTTCTCAAAGCTCATCCCCTGAAGATGATCACTGCATTGGGATCAAAACATCGGGTAATTCTGAACTCTTAACACAGTATTTCTAGGTTGCTAACATTCAACTTCCCCATGACCTTGCTATATGATGGTGGAATGAATGTGAATACTTAACTGATCATTTTCCATGCATGCCTGGATTATAACGAAGAGAAGGGGAAAGAAAAAAGCTAATATGATTTCTGTATTCATAGTTCGTTTGCAAAAGTTCATCTATTTTAAAAACACAATATACTTTTCAACATTCCTCAGAGTTATCTTCAGATGGATTTTAATTTGGGTTGTCTAGTTGTCTTCCCTTTGAAGGCCATCCTACCTTTTCATAGAAGCATTAAAGGTACCAGAAACATATAGTGACTCCAATAGGAGTTACAGTGGATCTGCAATACTGCCAAAACATATTAAATTAAGATATCAACAATATTTACCCTGTAATATTCTACCACACCATTCAAAGAAAAAAGGGAAAATTGCAAGACGCATCATTAAATTGAAATGAAATTCCACTCTATATATTGATTCAAGTACTTGATAAGACCAACAATGCCTGGAAAGGACCTGTCTTGTTGATGAACTTTACCTTGAAAGCCTGGAGTCAAACAGTAAAATGAAATCACTGACTCTTTTGTTTCAAGAAGAGATTATTCTTCTGCTTTGAATATTGGACATTAATTCAATCTTCACAATATTGAAGATAAAATAAATTTGCAGCCAGAATAGAAGAGTGAGTGTTCCATTTGCCATGATGACTCCAGCTTTGCTAAGCTACTAAATCTGAGTCCATCTTAGCATCATCGAAGCTTTTGCATATGAATGCCTTAAGTAACATTTATTATGATTCTGCATTATCGTTGGCTCAGATAGTGTGCACTGCATCATGCTTTTTGTAAATATGCATTGTTAAACTCAAATGGTTTGAAATTAGATGGTAATGTAATTCATTTTAATCTCTTACATTTTTGTTATTGAAGGGATGCTATAAGTGTGCATTAGCAATAGATATGCTTAATACTAAAGGCAAAAGCTAAACTTAATCAACTAAAAAGTTGATCACAAACTCTTTGAAGTGATGCATTAACACGAAACACATAATATTTTGAGCAAGACAGGATATGAATAAACTTCTTGGTATCATTTGCTTATGTCACTACGTATTATCCCAAATCTGATTAAAGCAATTCAGCAAAACTCTTTAAGAAACTCTTAAGCAAATAATTAGTTAAACTCTTAAGAAACAACTATTAAGTTAGAGAATACAAGGACATTAATGATGGACATATATAGATACTATTAGTGTTCGATGGTCAATCATACATTTGTATGTCTTTGGTAAGTACTGTGCATTAACAATAGATATGCTTAATACCAAAGGCAACAACTAAACTTAATCAACTAAAAAGTTGATTACAAGAAGTGATGCATGAACACAAAACACATTTATTTTGAGCAAGAGAGCATATCAATGGATTTCTTTTTATCATTTTCTTATGTCGCTATGTATTATCCCAAATCTGATTAAAACAATTCAACAAACCTTTTAAAGAAACTCTTAAGAAGCAAATAATTAGTTAAACTCTTAAGAAACAACTATTTAATTAGAGAATACAATGACATTAATGATGGATTGTACATGTGTTGATATTATTAGTGGTCAATGGTCCATCATACATTTGTATGTCTTTGGTAAGTAATTGCAATGTTATATTGTTGAGGTTTCCTCTGTTTATAGTAAACATGGTTTAATTAATGGGTTTTTACCATTTGCTTGTTTTCTAGAGTAAATTTTCACTATGCCCTTAGTAATTAAATTTAACATTTTCTTTACCAGCAAACAATGTATATCTCACAAATCATGGACAATGTGCCTGACAATTAATAAGCAGAATTGTTATTAAGTCTAGAGTCTCGTAAATTGAAAATCAAGAACAAAATCATATGGAGAACCACTGTTTTATAAGATTTCCATGAATACGAAGTGTGAACATGAAAGAATAATGATAATTTATGAATTAGATTAGCTATAACTTTGCAACATCATCAAAGGATATGCAACTTAGAAGTATAAGCATATAATTGTTAAATACAAGAAATGATAAAAGCCATTATTTAGGGTATATTCATAGAGATGGAGATTTTATTGTTGAAACAATTGAGTACATGAATGAAGAACATGCAAATGCCATTATGCTTGTATATTTCACTGTCAAGGTTGCTACAACAATGATCATAATTACACTCTTAAGGTGTTCTATTGTAAAGTTCATGTGTTGATGGGATGTTCTAGAAACTGAAAGCTGTAAAGATCGGTTAGACGACTTTCGGTGCTTGCAAAACCATCCATCTTTCTTTGAGAAAATTGATGGGATTAAATTTGGGCCATCGATTTGGTGATTACTTCTAGGTCATTGATTAGTTGTTTTCTACTTGGGACAAATGTTCATCCTGGGGAGCTTGCCGACTTTATAGGATATTCAAATATTGAGTCCCAAAGCTCTCTCATTTTGACCATATATGCTTTCAAAATATTGTAACACAACTCTACAAATAACATTCAATGCTAGTGCATTAACTAATTATATTTGTGATAAAATAAAGAAATTCAAACAATCTTCTATGATGATTTTAATTAATTATCCATGTGCTAACATAACAAATTTCATAAACACTTTGTGATTACATAATGGGAA
>ML871880.1:15655-35385 GCA_009831015.1 Picea engelmannii
TGATGTAGGAATGATAACTGAAATTTATTTTTCCCTTTTGCAGGATACTCAATTACTTCTATGGGACTTGGTGATGGATGAAATTGTAGTGCCTGTGCGAAGGTGTGCTCCAGGTGGCTCTCCTACATACAGTACGAGCAGTCAATCATCCTGTGTGGATAATGTTAATTCCATTGGTCTTCTTCAATCTGCTCCAAGTAGGAGGGATGTTCCAAAACTCTCCCCTGTAGTGTCTCACAGAGTGCATGCAGAACCTCTTTCTGGCCTTATTTTTGCAAAGGAATCGATTATCACATGTAGTCATGAGGGACATTTGAAGATCTGGACTAGACCTTGCCGTACGAACAGCCCTGCAGGCAATTCAGATGTCCCACTCGAGTCTCTGAATAATAATGAGTAAAGTAGCAAAGTTGAGCTTTAAACTTACAAGGAATTATCAACAATGTTGCTGTCCAACTCAAAGATGAAAATGTTCATTACACGTGTCTATTGCAAAAGGCCTATTGCAAAATCAGTTTGCATGTGTATTGTCTTAAAGCAAATGACATTTGTGAAATGGTGGTTATTAGTGCCTTTCCTTCTGATGTATGAAGGCCTAATTACGGTGTTTTAGCAGAGGCCATCATACTGATAGCTACTAGCATCCTTTTATGTGTTAAAGAGGATAACATTGCCAGTGTTGTTGGGGCTTTTGTATTTGGAGAGGTGATTTATTGGCATTGAGTTATTTTCTTATTTGATTCTGTGGAAACATGTATATAAAGAATATTGAACTGCTAAAACAATGTTGACAAATTATTTTGATGTATTAGCCAATGCAATATGTACATTAAAAAGTTAGGAAAAAAGATACCACTTATATTTGTACCTGTTGTAGAATTGGGATCTGCAATTGTTTATTTGCTGCATGTCTAGTATACAGTTTTGAATTGCATGGTACATATGGCACACATGTATAGATAATTCTGTGCATACTTTTATATCTGAGATTTCACAAATGTAGAGTTTCTTCTGCTAAGATTTGTATATTTCAATTGTGATTTCGAAGAATTGGTCCTACATTATCTTTTATGTGCTGTCTTTTATCTGTAAGATATCCCAGTTGGAGGCTTCATAGTCTAGGGATCATGGGTATGAAGGGGTTCTAGGATTCTAACCACTCATTTTTTCAGGATGCCAGAATTGTTATATGGAAGGCTTTGATCTAATTGGAAGTGTGATATCTTTAGTAGCCGCTATGGACTTGTATTAGTTGACTGTTGTTTTGGCAGTCATATTGCCTTACATTGAAGGAACAACAGACAAAACAGTGAAGGATCTAGAGAGAAAACATAAAGGTCACTGTTTCTCCCCCTAACACCATCAGAAGATTGGTGGATAGTGCTAAAGATCTGACTAATCCTATTATGATGTATAAGAGCATCTATACCATCCCATGTTCCCGTGGGAAGCTATACATTGGGGAAACCAGAAGAGCATTTAAGGAGAGATTAAAGGAGCATAGCACAGACATTAGGCTTAACAGAGTTGAAAGGTCTGCGCAAGACCAACATTCCTGCAATTCTGGTCACCAAATATGCTTAGAAGACGCCAAAACCATTGCCAAGGTGGACCATTTCACAAAGAGGAAGATCAGAGAATCACTTGAAATTGAGAAATTCCTGAACAACACAAACTGAGAAAATGGTCACAGGATAAGCAAAGCGTAGAGACCTATGATTCATCTCCTTCAGAATAATAATTGTTGTTAAGAGAACTCTGTTGATGAATATGGTTATTAGTTTGTGCTGGGTGGACCCTTTCATTTGGCATCCTGCATAACATTGAATAATCACATATATAAGAAATGGATGACTCTTGGTTTCCATAAGCATTCCATAAGCTTCTCATATCTTCTCCCCTGAAGATGATCCCTGTGTCAGGACCAAAACATTGGTTAATTCTGAACTCTTATTGCAGCATTCCCATATTGCTAACATTCAACTTCCCCATAACCTTTTTATCTGATGCCAGAGTGAGTGTGAATACTTAACTGATCAATTGCCATGCATGCTTGGATTATAACGAAGAAAAGAGGGAGGAGAAAAACTAATATGATTTTTCTGTATTCATATTTGCTAGTTTGCAACTATATCTCATAACCCTGCTGGGCGGGCCCTCTCATTTGGCATCCTGCATAACATTGAGTAATCACATTTATAAGAAAAATGTATGACTCTTGGTTTCCATAAGCATTCCATAAGCTTCTCAAAGCTCATCCCCTGAAGATGATCACTGCATTGGGATCAAAACATCGGGTAATTCTGAACTCTTAACACAGTATTTCTAGGTTGCTAACATTCAACTTCCCCATGACCTTGCTATATGATGGTGGAATGAATGTGAATACTTAACTGATCATTTTCCATGCATGCCTGGATTATAACGAAGAGAAGGGGAAAGAAAAAAGCTAATATGATTTCTGTATTCATAGTTCGTTTGCAAAAGTTCATCTATTTTAAAAACACAATATACTTTTCAACATTCCTCAGAGTTATCTTCAGATGGATTTTAATTTGGGTTGTCTAGTTGTCTTCCCTTTGAAGGCCATCCTACCTTTTCATAGAAGCATTAAAGGTACCAGAAACATATAGTGACTCCAATAGGAGTTACAGTGGATCTGCAATACTGCCAAAACATATTAAATTAAGATATCAACAATATTTACCCTGTAATATTCTACCACACCATTCAAAGAAAAAAGGGAAAATTGCAAGACGCATCATTAAATTGAAATGAAATTCCACTCTATATATTGATTCAAGTACTTGATAAGACCAACAATGCCTGGAAAGGACCTGTCTTGTTGATGAACTTTACCTTGAAAGCCTGGAGTCAAACAGTAAAATGAAATCACTGACTCTTTTGTTTCAAGAAGAGATTATTCTTCTGCTTTGAATATTGGACATTAATTCAATCTTCACAATATTGAAGATAAAATAAATTTGCAGCCAGAATAGAAGAGTGAGTGTTCCATTTGCCATGATGACTCCAGCTTTGCTAAGCTACTAAATCTGAGTCCATCTTAGCATCATCGAAGCTTTTGCATATGAATGCCTTAAGTAACATTTATTATGATTCTGCATTATCGTTGGCTCAGATAGTGTGCACTGCATCATGCTTTTTGTAAATATGCATTGTTAAACTCAAATGGTTTGAAATTAGATGGTAATGTAATTCATTTTAATCTCTTACATTTTTGTTATTGAAGGGATGCTATAAGTGTGCATTAGCAATAGATATGCTTAATACTAAAGGCAAAAGCTAAACTTAATCAACTAAAAAGTTGATCACAAACTCTTTGAAGTGATGCATTAACACGAAACACATAATATTTTGAGCAAGACAGGATATGAATAAACTTCTTGGTATCATTTGCTTATGTCACTACGTATTATCCCAAATCTGATTAAAGCAATTCAGCAAAACTCTTTAAGAAACTCTTAAGCAAATAATTAGTTAAACTCTTAAGAAACAACTATTAAGTTAGAGAATACAAGGACATTAATGATGGACATATATAGATACTATTAGTGTTCGATGGTCAATCATACATTTGTATGTCTTTGGTAAGTACTGTGCATTAACAATAGATATGCTTAATACCAAAGGCAACAACTAAACTTAATCAACTAAAAAGTTGATTACAAGAAGTGATGCATGAACACAAAACACATTTATTTTGAGCAAGAGAGCATATCAATGGATTTCTTTTTATCATTTTCTTATGTCGCTATGTATTATCCCAAATCTGATTAAAACAATTCAACAAACCTTTTAAAGAAACTCTTAAGAAGCAAATAATTAGTTAAACTCTTAAGAAACAACTATTTAATTAGAGAATACAATGACATTAATGATGGATTGTACATGTGTTGATATTATTAGTGGTCAATGGTCCATCATACATTTGTATGTCTTTGGTAAGTAATTGCAATGTTATATTGTTGAGGTTTCCTCTGTTTATAGTAAACATGGTTTAATTAATGGGTTTTTACCATTTGCTTGTTTTCTAGAGTAAATTTTCACTATGCCCTTAGTAATTAAATTTAACATTTTCTTTACCAGCAAACAATGTATATCTCACAAATCATGGACAATGTGCCTGACAATTAATAAGCAGAATTGTTATTAAGTCTAGAGTCTCGTAAATTGAAAATCAAGAACAAAATCATATGGAGAACCACTGTTTTATAAGATTTCCATGAATACGAAGTGTGAACATGAAAGAATAATGATAATTTATGAATTAGATTAGCTATAACTTTGCAACATCATCAAAGGATATGCAACTTAGAAGTATAAGCATATAATTGTTAAATACAAGAAATGATAAAAGCCATTATTTAGGGTATATTCATAGAGATGGAGATTTTATTGTTGAAACAATTGAGTACATGAATGAAGAACATGCAAATGCCATTATGCTTGTATATTTCACTGTCAAGGTTGCTACAACAATGATCATAATTACACTCTTAAGGTGTTCTATTGTAAAGTTCATGTGTTGATGGGATGTTCTAGAAACTGAAAGCTGTAAAGATCGGTTAGACGACTTTCGGTGCTTGCAAAACCATCCATCTTTCTTTGAGAAAATTGATGGGATTAAATTTGGGCCATCGATTTGGTGATTACTTCTAGGTCATTGATTAGTTGTTTTCTACTTGGGACAAATGTTCATCCTGGGGAGCTTGCCGACTTTATAGGATATTCAAATATTGAGTCCCAAAGCTCTCTCATTTTGACCATATATGCTTTCAAAATATTGTAACACAACTCTACAAATAACATTCAATGCTAGTGCATTAACTAATTATATTTGTGATAAAATAAAGAAATTCAAACAATCTTCTATGATGATTTTAATTAATTATCCATGTGCTAACATAACAAATTTCATAAACACTTTGTGATTACATAATGGGAAAGGATATAGAGAGTACTCAGAGAATGACTATCCCTGGATATTCTAGGCACTTTGTAAACAATATCGTGCAGTTCATCTTCCATAAGATGCTACAAAGCTAGTACAATACTCAACTAAACTTATCATTTTGTTGTTCTTGAAACAACAAACCTTCTGATCTTGATTTTGTCTTCTAGTTAAGTTTGAGTTATTATTTATTAATGAGCCATTTCTTGCAATAACCTTTCGATTTTTTCACAAATTTCTCAAAACTATCCATTTATTTCTTAGTGCAACTAAAATTTCATGCCAAGGCCAATCAAATTATAAGCCCCATGGTGCCAAAGACTAGGACACCATATGCTAAAAAGATATATTACACCAAACATTGCTTAATTACAAAATAAATGCTAAATTTTAAGGCAAAGAGTCATTACAATGCCTCTAGATAGAGAAAGAGGAAGACATCAGATACACATTGATGATAAGCGATGTAATTTATTTTTAAGTATTGGAGCATTTCTCATGTGATTTTGGATGTTTGACCTATTTAGGAAGACATCCAAGGATAAACCAATAAGAAATGCGGGTATACTTATAATACATGACATGATACAACATGTTATCTTAAAATGCTTTAATTGTATTTTGAACTTCTAAAATATTGCAAATGATTGTGCATACTTATGGATGTTGCTTGGATAGTTTTGATTATTTTGTTGGGAAGGATAGAGACATAATTTAGAGGGGAAAATGTTAGAGTTAGGCAACTTGGAGCTCTTTGGAAATTATGAAAATTAATATGGATGATTCATGGCTCCAATATACATGATTGTGTATGTCTCAAAATTTAATTTTCATTACACTTTGAATCACCCAAAATAGAGTCTCAATTGAAAACTTATCCTCCATCAACCCTCCTAGGTAACCCCTCCTTGAACATTAAAAATGCATAATTTACTTGTCCACCATAATCGTTGATCCTTGCTACTAATGTGGGCTCATCTACACAATCCTATGAGAGGTCTGTTTATTGAATTTAGGTTTTTAATTCCATTAGGTTTTCCATCTCATCCATTTTGTACACTTGGTTAGCCACACCACAGTGTTTTGATAGGCATGATTCACACATTTTTTTTTTTATCAATCCAATGAGATAGAGATGGTTTAGAAGGCATTTACTACACCTAAAGATTTGCTAGTGTGGAAGCTGGCTTTGGAGTGTAATTCTCTGAGTTTATTTGATAGCATCCTCACTTCAGGATTCATGGATAGTTTGTGTCATATTTTTTAGATTGTCTTTAACTTGTGGTTATTATTTGTGTAATGTTATAGGGCACATATACATGCTATTTCTAAAGTAGCATATCCATATGCTATAATTTTGTTCCACATGAATACTGCTCTCCTCTTTCAAATTTTATTGAAGGATTATAATTATTCCATCAATTAGTTGATCTCTCTTTGACAAATGTTCATCATGGCAAGCTTGCTGCCTTTGCAGGATGTTTAGATAATGAATTTCTAATGCTCTCTCTTTCCGAGTACACAACTTTGTAGCTATGAGTGATAGCATACATGTTCGATTTAGAAGTAACAATGAAGTGTAATGAACTCATCATGATGAAAAATATGTGAGACAAAACTAAACCTATTCAATTGAGACAAAACCAAATAACATTTAGGAGTTGTTGAAAAATTAAAACAATAATGCAAGCTCTACCAAGCTTGAATTATTGTGACAATGATCCTTTCTAGGCCCCAAAATTGATTTAATTGAGACAATAACAAATAACATTTAGGAGTTTTTGTTATAAAATTAGAAATTACTTTCCAATGCAACTTCTATTGACAAGTTGTAAGTGACGTCTTGGTTTGAAGTTCACTGCCTTCAAATGTGAAAAATCTCTTGAAATATGAGGCGATTCATGCTTTAAGCTTTTGAGACTAAAATGGGCCCTCCTCTCCTACACTCTCCCCAATGCATGTCCCTCCACCCATCTCTCTATTGCGTCTTTTTCTCTCATTCCCCATTAATTCATCTTAACTAATTAAATTTATGGGATTATTTGTTATTGGTGATGTAAAACAATATGTTTCAACATAGACAATTTATTTGTAGATTCATTGTTAATTTTTTTTTTATTTGACAATGATGTTAAGTTGTTATCATTTCTCTATTTTTCAATGCTTTGGCCTTATTTTCAAGATCCAATTTTTCTTTAAAAAATTAAGGCTTCACTTTGAGAAATCAATGTTTCCATACGCAGGAAGTTTAACCGAAAGGCCAAACAATAGTTTTTGGAGAAATATTACTTATTAAAACTTGTGTCATTCTAATAATGAATCTTTACGCAAAAGAGTAAACGTGAGTCTTTTAAAAAATATCCATCAATATTTGTTCTCTTATTCCAATAACGAATTTTTAACCAACATATTAAAATGGAGTCTTTGGCAAGGTACCCTTTATCATTAGTTTTTCATTTTAATAGCTTTTTAGTTTTGTCATTTTTGATATCCAATATCCTTTAATAGTTTAATAGAGTTAATAATGCCTTTGAGCAGTGTTGCACCAAGTTTCACATTTCTAGTCAATGCACTTTACCATATACTCCTCAACATAGTGGCGCCGTTGAAGGAATAAATAGAGCTCTTGTTAAAATGACTAGTTGCATGCTCCATTCTAAGGGGATGGACTACTGATTTTGGGCAAAGGTAGTGAGTTTCACATGTTACATTTTGAATCATATTCCTACTAGGGTTGTTAGGAATGTAACACTTGAAGAGGCTTGTAGTGGTTATAAGTTGGTTATTTCCGACTTCATGGTCTTTGAATGTGAGGCTTGGGCCTACATTGTAGATTAGAATAGGAAGAAACTAGGGCCCAAATGTGACAAATGCATCGTTGTCCTTAAAAACGACAAGTCCAAGGCATTCTTCTTCTTATACAATCTAGCTTCTAAAGAGGCCATAATTCGAAGGGATGATTTCTTCAGAGACAAGTCTTCTTCCTCATGTTTACTTTTTTTGGTGTTTTTTTATATTCTATTTTTTCCTAGATCAACATTTTTATTGCTTTTGATGATGGGATGATAATTATTAAGTTTCATTGAGATGATCCTTGTGCATATAAATCTTCTTATGCTAGAGAGGTTTGTTGTTTTAAGTGGGTTACAAAACTCCTTGAGGCCACATGCTATGAGGTTGGTGGTATCTTATAATGTAAGGTACCTGATATATTATATAAAGCATAAAAATAAATATTATGGCAATTACCAATGGAACACCATAATAGAGAGAATAATAACACAAACGATGGTACCTTTATTGATAGAAATCCAAGTTCACTTGCCTCTTCGAGGGGGAAACCTCCAACATAGTAGAGCTCTATTACAATAATTCTCAAGACAAGACTTTCTCATGCCTTCTACTCCTATTTATACTAATTCTATCTTCAAAATAACATTCTAGAGGAAGATATTTCTAGAAGCAGAAACTTCTATTAAGTCTTCTTACATTAGAATTGTTCACATTATTATCTAGGCCTTATTTACTAGTATCATCCTTTATTATATAGAAAACATATTACTCTACCTACGTGATGGGTTAGGGAGGTTAGGTTCCTAACATGACACCCCCCTTGAAAAACAACCTTGTCCTCAAGGCTTGAGGTGGGGAAATTGTTGTAGGATGGTCGCTGCCCCCCATGTGGTATATTTTGGTGGTGTATCCTTCCATTGAACTAAAACTTCTTTGATGGTGTGCTAATGGAAATGACTCTTGCGATGGTCCAATACTTCTTAGGGCTGCAACCAAATGGAATATTCTTCATCCAATTCAACGAGACTAGTTTGATTCCAGCACTGAGTTCCAATTACTTTCTTAAGGCATGGAACATGAAAAACAAGATGGAACTTAGAGTGACTGGGTAGAGCTAACTGGTAGGCCTTGGATCCCACTCGCTTGAGAATTGTCTAAGGACCATAAAACTTGGGGGCGATTTTATGACAATGGTAATCTTTGAGTGAAGTTTGTTTATATGGTTGTAGATGAAGAAACACCTGGTCCCCTTTAGCAAATCGACGTTCTAAACGACCATGATCTACTTGTTGCTTCATGCGATTATGAGCCATGACCATATTTTCTTTGAGGGTACGAAGAATGACAAATCTAACTGTAAATGTGCGGTCAATGTATTGAACCTTAGAGACATCGGGCATGTAGGATAGAACAGACGCTGGCCTTTGACCATAAACTTCTTCAAAGGGAGTCATGCGAGTGGAAACATGGTAAGATGTGTTGTAACACCATTCAAATAGTGGTAACCACTGAGCCCATTGAGTTTGTCTGTCAGATGCAAAACACCACAAACAAGATTCCAAGTACTTGTTGATAGCTTCAGTTTGTCCATCAATCCGGGAGTGATATGCCGTGTTGAGTTGCACTTGGGTTCCTTGGAGCTTGAACAATTCATGCAAAAAATTGCTGGTGAAAGTGGGATCACAGTCGTAGACAATAAAGTGAGGTATGCCATGGAGTTTGAAGCTATTATCCATAAATTTTTGAGCCATTGTAGATGTTGTGAACGGGTGTTGGAGGGCACATAAATGAGCATATTTGGAAAGGTGATATACTACAACCATGATGACAAACTTATTGCCCGATTTGGGTAAGATAATAATGAATTCCATAGAAATATTCATCCATATAGCAGGTGGGATAGGGAGCAGTTGGAGTGTGCCTAAAGTTTGGACTGTTTCACCCTTATTGCACTGACAAGTATCACATTCATACACAAAGATGCATATGTCCCGTTTCATGTTTTCCTAGAAAAAAGAGTGTTTGACCTGTTCATAGGTTTTATGAAAGCATGAATGCCCAGTTGTGGGTGAAGCATGAAGTTTCGAGAGCATAGTATATTTAAGGTGAGATTGCTTTCTTAAATACATACATGCTTTATAATGAATCTCCTCATTGTGCCAAGAGTATCCCAAAGAATCCCAAGGATCTTTTTGCAATTGTTGAATTAGACAAGCAAGTTTGGAATCTTGCAACCATTCCTGGAGAATGACTTGTAGCCAATCTACAACAATGAAAGAGCGAAAAAATAGGAACCCTCCATCTTCATATTTCCTTGAAAGAGCATCAACAACCAAATTTTATTTTTCCTTATTGTAAATGATCTCATAATCATAAACAAAAATCTTGGTTACCCATCTCTGTTGCTCCTAGGAGGAAATTTTTTGTTCCAAAAAGTACTTGAGGCTACAATGAGCAATTTTAATTTGGAAACGTTGCCCCATTATATAACGATGCCAGAGATCCACTGCATGTAAAATAACCAACATTTTCTTTTCATAGGTAGATTGTCCCAAAGGGCACTCCGAAAGTTGTTTGCTAGTGAATGCCAAATGTTTGTCATCTTGCATAAGGATTGCCCCAATTCCTTTCCCTAAAGCATCACATTCCAGTACAAAAGTCTTGGTGAAGCTGGCCAGTGCCAGAATAGGATTCATGCACATAGCCTCTTTCAAATCTTGAAAGGATTGATCAACTGTGGTAGACCAACTAAAAGCATTTTTTTTAAGGAGAGTTGTGAGAGGAGCTGAAATTTTACTATAATTCTAAACAAACTTGCGACAATAGCCCATTAAACCCATGAAATATTGCAATCTTTTAAGAGTTTTAGGGCAAGGCCGATCCTTCGTAGCTTTAATTTTCTTAGGATCCATACATACACCATCCTTGCAGACAATATGACCAAGGTACTCAACTTTAGAGGCTCCAAAAGAACATTTAGATTGTTTGAGAAAAAAGTTGGTGCTTAGGGAGTAGATGGAGAACTTGATCCACATAGACAAGATGGGATTTCCAAGTTTTACAATGGATGAGAATATCATCAAATAAAAATAAGAGAAAATGGCGAAGGAAAGGACAAAGTATATGATTCATAAGAATTTTAAAAGTGGAAGGGGCATCACACAGTCCAAAGGGCACGACCAAGAACTCATAGTGACCTTCATGAGTGTGAAAGATGTTGATGATTGCATCTATGTGAGACATTCTCCAGTTTACAAACTTGTGAGATGTGGATCATTGCAACTATGTGAGACTTTCTCCAGCTTACAAACCTGAGAGAAATCCCCTGAGAAGGGTGTGTGGTTCCTATATGAGATAGAGTTGGAACATAGAGATGACCTCCTCCATTCAGAGAGTTGAGAAGAACTCCAGATGATTATCCTGTGGGAAAGGCAATATGCTGAGTTGGACGTGCCTATGGATGAGCACAAGGTGAACGTGTGAAATCCCAAAGTGTTGTGTGCATCATCATGAGAACATAAATGAAGATGATTTATTAGCCTCCTCTGAGCAACAAAGTTGACGGGAAACTCCAGATGACTCTCTTGTGTGATGTAGTGGGAAAGAAGATCTGTTGAGTGGACGTGCCTGTGGACGAGCACATGTGAACGTGTGAAGAACTGGTTCCTTTATGTGATGCAGTGAGCTAGAGATATGGAAATCCCCATGGATGTTCCCCTAGTGGATGATCACTAGTGGGTGTATCATATCCCTTGCTCTATTGTTCAAGAGTCAGACCTTCCTATAACCCTAATTTTAATGTAAAGGGTACATGTCGGCCCCACCTTAATGTGATTAGTAATAAATGTAAAATATAATTAATCTGGTTAATATTAATTATAATGTGACTTAGTGAGGTCAACCCTGTTGTGCCAATAGACACTTATGTTGACGGGTTCAGGTTAGTATAAGTAAAGGTAAATTCTCCATTGAGGATTCATATCTTTCATGTGAGTTTGGAAATTTCAGCAAGTACACCTTCTTGGGAAAAGTGCACACTTCTCTTGGGCACTAGTCTTCTAGGGTTTGAGCACCCTCTTGTGTGCTAGGTTTTGTTGGTGGTGAAGGTCTTTCTCTTGAAGAATATATCAAAGGATTTGGCTGGATTTTCTTCCCTTGTTGAGAAGGGTTTCCCAGGATCCTTCTTGTGTTCTTGTGCATGGTGTTTCTTCTTGTGATCTTGGTTGCTGCAACATTCTTGTTTATGGTTAAGGCAAATGAAAAATTGAAATGAACTACATGCTTAACCTAGCTTATTGAAAAATTAACATGTTATCAGAGTATAGGTCTTGAAGAACCCATTACACAAGCTGCAATCTTTTACCAGTCATCCCTCCTCTTCTGCAGAACCGTACGACCCTCCTAGGGTTTCCAGAAAATCCGTACGACCCTCTTCTTTTGAGTGTTTCAGCACTTGGAACTTGGACAATGGGGATAAAATTACCATAGGAGTGTACAAACTCCTTTAGCTCACCTCCAACAAGCTTCATATTTCATTTCTGAGCATTTTTACTTTTTGGCCCTAGGGTTTCTAGGGTTTCGCTAATTTCTGTAGAAATTTCAGAATTAGGGTTTCTGCAAATCCTTGAAAGATCTCTTCAGCTCACCAATGTTCTCCTATGTTTCGAAGGCTTATTGTTTGCATTCATAAGTCCAACTGATCCTAAAAGTGCTATCCTAGCCTAGCCGTTAGGTTTACTAGCCAAGTTGACAAGGATTTGTGAAGAATCCAAAACATGAGCAAAATCATAATGGGAGCAAAGCTTGATGATTCAAGCAAACTCAGTTCCAGGAAAAAAAGACCTCAAAGAAATGAAGACATCGAAATATCAACACCCTCATGTATGCATTTGCATATATATTATTTATATCATTTCCATGATTGCAGGACGAAGGAACATTTTTCTAAAGTCATGGATCTAGAGGAATCTTAGTGCATTCAGAGGAATGCCACACTGGAAGGGAAGACTCCAGGTTTGATTGTTGTAATTGTCATTCCCCTAACCTATATTTATAAAGTTTTCTACAAGTAGGTGTTTTAGATGGGACAACAATCCTTAAATTGTTTTGATTCTAAAGATTTACTATTCTCCATTAGGAGATATTCTTGTTTTGGTTCCTCTTGTTTTCTTGTTCCAGACAGGTTAAGAAAAAAGGAAGATGATTATCCTTCAGAGGGAGTCAAAACTATTTGAGAAAGAGGAAGAATAGAACCATCATTGAGACAACCAATGCAATGATGCATGATCATAATATTTCTAGGATTCCATGGGTAGAAGCATGCATGACATAGTATATGTTCAGAACAAGAGTCTTCACTAGAATTTGAAAAACATAACTCCCAAAGAAGTCTTCACCGGAATGAAGCCTGAGATTGAACACTTCAGGTTATTTGGGTGCCCAGTGTATTTTCATATACCCAAAGAGAAGAAGTCCAAGATAGATCCTTTAGAAAGAAAGGATACAATGAATATTCAAAGACATCCCTGGTCAGAGATAGATTGAGACAAGAAGAGACGTTGACGAAGAGATAGTCTTTCAAAGATCCAAAGAATCTCATATGGAGATTGATAGTAAGACAATACCTTCTCCCCCTTTAGAAGTTCATAGGGAGACAAACATTAATCTAGTTGTTCAAGTTGATATGTTCAGAGATATTGCGGTAGTGCATAAAAGGCCTACCTAGACTCACTCTGCAAGAGGCAGAGAAACATACAAACCTCTCAAGGCACATCCCGAGAAAGAAAAATAATTTTTTGAGCTATCCTTCAGTCATGAGCCACTTCATTGATATTGAGCCTCCTTGTCTTATAGAAGCAACAAGAGAACATGTATGGAAAGATTCCATAACATAAGACTACCAATATATCTTAAAGAATGATGTATAATATATTATTCAGGGACCAGAAGGGAAGTTTGTGGTAACTCCCAAGTGGATCTATAAGATCAAGCATGCATCTGATGGACGTGTCGAGAAATACAAAACAAGATCTATAGCCAGAGGTTTCTCAAAAACAGAGGGAGTTTTCTATGATGAGACACTTGATCCAGTAAACTCGTTACACTTCCACCCGTACTACCATCCATGAGTTGGAAACTATATCATATAGATAGATTCTTGATGAGTTTGTATTTCAGTAATAATGTTGCTAATCCAAACCTATATTATTACAGCGTTGGTGACGAGAACCTGATTTTGATGACTTATTAAGAAAGCCTTGTTGTTGGATACAAGTAATCATTGACTTCTGAATTCGAGATGAAGAATTTAAGTATGATGCACTACTTCTTGGGACAAGTATGATATAGAATCGATGAGATTTTCCTCGAGTCAAGGAAAATATACAGTTAAAATATTAAAGAAGTTCAGTATGACAGAATGAAAAATCCACTGTGATGGATTTAAAGAAAAAGGTTGATGATGATTCTGACGAGACTGATCCACAACTAATTGGATCATTGATGTATCTGGTTTACACCAGACTTGATTCATGCCATGCAATGAATGTGCTTAGTCATTTCATGAGTCAACTGAGACAAACTCACTAGACAACAACAAAACATGTATTGAGATATATATGAGGCACCGTTGGATATGGCTTGAGATATGCCTCCAGTGTGAAATTTCATTTGCAGGATATGCCGATTCATATTGAGAAGAAAGTACAGTGGACCAGAAGAGAACATCTAGTTATTGTTCTACTGTGAATTTTTCCATGGTTTCCCGATGCAGTAGGAAACAAAACTCTGTGGCCTTGAGCACCATAGAGGCAGAGTATATAAAATAAAGTGCGCAAAGCAATATGGCTTCACAAGATTCTGAGATATTTACTTGACCATGAGATGGATCCTATGATGATAACCAAGAGCCGTGTGTAAAGCTCCTTGAGAACCCAGTGTTTCTTGATGGATCGAAACACGATGAGATGAAATATTCTTATATCAGAGATATGATGCAGAGGAAAATCGTACACATGAAATACCTTCTTACACATGAGCAGATTGCAGACATCTTCACCAAACTAACTTAGTGAAGAATGCCTGCCTAGTTGAGAGGGAGTGTTGATAACTCCAACCAAGACAAATTTCAAAGTACATCCGTGTGAGACTTAACATGATGAAGAATGCCTCCTTAGATAAGAGGGAGTGTTGATGATTACAAATATGTGAGACATTCTCCAACTTACAAACCTGTGAGATGTGGATGTTTGTAACTATATGAGACTTTCTCCAGCTTACAAACCTGAGATAAATCCCATGAGAAGGGTGTGTGGTTCCTATATGAGACAAAGATGGAGCATAGAGATGACCTCCATTCAGAGAGTTGAGAAGAACTCCAGATGAATATCCTGTGGGAAAGGCGATCTGCTGAGTTGGATGTGCCTGTGGCTGAGCACAAGGTGGACGTGTGAAATCCCAAAGTGCTGGGTGCATCATCATGAGAACATAAATGAAGATGATGTATTAGATCCTCTGAGCATCATAATTGATGAGAAAATCCAGATGACTCTCTTGTGTGATGCAGTGGGAAAGAATATCTGTTGAGTGGACGTGCCTGTGGACGAGCACAGGTGAACGTGTGAAGAACTGGTTCCTCTGTGTCGTGAAGAGAGGTCGTGTAATGCAATGAGCCAGAGATATGGACATCCCCATGGATGTGCCCCTAGTGGATGAGCACTAGTGGGTGTATCAGATCCCTTGCTATATTGTTCAAGAGTCAGACCTTCCTATAACCCTAATTGTAATGTAAAGGGTATAGGTCGGCCCCACCTTAATGTGATTAGTAATAAATGTAAAATATAATTAATCTGGTTAATATTAATTATAATGTGACTTAGTGAGGTCGGACCTGTTGTGCCAATAGATACTTCTGTTGACAGGTTCATGTTAGTATACGTAAAGGTAAATTCCCCATTGAGGATTATATTTTTCATGTGAGTTTGGAAATTTTAGCAAGTACACTTTCTTGGGAAAAGTGCACACCTCTCTTGGGTGCTAGTCTTCTAGGGTTTAAGCACCCTCTTGTGTGATAGGTTTTCTTGGTGGTGAAGGTCTTTCTCTTGAAGAATATAACAAATGATTTGGCTGGATTTTCTTCCCTTGTTGAGAAGGGTTTCCCAGGATACTTCTTGTGTTCTTGTGCATGGTGTTTTTTCTTGTGATCTTGGTTGCTGCAACATTCTTGTTTATGGTTAAGGAAAATGAAAAATTGAAATGAACTACATGCTTAACCTAGCGTATTGAAAAATCAACAAAAGACAGCTTTGGGAATATCTTCCTCTTTCATATGGATATGGTGGTAGCCATAATGTAGATCAAGTTTGGTAAATTACTGAGCCTCACTCAATTTATCAAGAAGGTCATCAATGACAAGAATGGGGAATTTGTCTTTGATTTTGATTTGGTTGAGGGTGCCCAAATCAAGACATGTGCACAAGGTTCCCTCTTTCTTGAGTACCATGACTACAAGAGAAGGATAAGGGCTAGTACTAGGCCGGATAACACCTTACTCTAACAGTTCCTTAACAATTTTCTCAATTTTATTTGTCTAGGCAAAGGGATGACGATAAGGGTGAACATTGGGATGAAGGTTGCTAGGAACTAGGGGAATGGAATGATCATGGACATTGTGGGAAATGGGAAGTCCTTGGGGCATGTGAGAAATAGTTTGGTATTGGGATAATAGAGATTGAAGGTTAGGATGCATAGTAGGTGAGGGGGTCTCAACTTCTTGAATGGAATGGAGCTAGGAAATAATTCCATAATTACCTTTTTTGAGTAGATTTTCCATTATGTGGGAACTGATGATCTCAGAGGAGCATGACATGATGCCTTGGAAATTATACTATTGTCCTTCCTGTTTGAATTGCATGGTTAAGTCCTTAAAATCCATGGTAATGGGGTCAAGTGTGTGTAGCCATTCAACACCAAGAAAAATGTTGAAATCACCCATGTCAATGACAAACACATGAGATTTTAGGTGATAGTGACCAACTTGTAGGTGCACACTTTCAAAATGCCCCCCCACATTTCATAGAACCACCATTTGCAATCATGATTTGAAAATGGTTGACGATGCAGATATAATAGAGGGTCTCTTGAGAAATGCGGCGATGAAAAAAGTTATGGGTGCTGCCATTGTCAACCAGGATAATGAATTTCCTATTATTTATGTAGCCAATTATCTTGAGGGTTTGTGGAGAAGAAAAACTAGTGAGGGAATTCAATGATATCAGTGGTTCAACTTATGGTGGATCAGAGGGCAGTGTAGGATCATATGCTTGGGGAATCTCTTCAATAGGGGAAACATCAATATCTTCATCATAAACATCCTTAGAGATGGCCATAAAAAGGTTATGTTCCTTACACTTGTGCCTCGGAAAATATTTGTCATCAAAATTATAACAAAGACCCTTAAGTTAACGTTCAACCATTTCTGACCGAGTTAAGTTTTGGAACCTGAGAGGAGTGGAAGGAGGGGTAGGATTGGTGGGTTTGGGGAAAGGAATAAAGGATAGTTTTTTGGTTTCGAAAGAGACAAGTTATTGTGTTTCCTTGGCTCGTTTAGTATCTTCCAACCAAGTCTAGGGGCGAGCCATTAGGACCTGGCTCAGATTTCATCCTTCAATCCATTGATAAAGCATACCCTGGAGAAGGCATTTGATTTTCCCTCTGTTGTGAAATCTAGGTGCTCAAAGGTGGTGATAAAGCCTTCCACCATGAAAAATTGTTTCAACTTGGTCAAATGTCCCAAATGGTGTGTGTTAGTGTCAAATAATTCATAAATATCGAAAACAAACTATGTCCAAGCAACAAACCCTTGGTTGGAATTTTTACGCCATGACAACCATTTCCAGTGTTTAGGATCTAGATAGAGAACACCGTAACAGAGTTTGGACAACTCATCAGTAATGTTGCGCAAGGAGAAATAATGTTCCATTTGAGTGACCTAGCCAGTGGGATAAAAGCCATCAAATTTGTTCACCTCCACTCTAGGAAGATGCAGTTCAGGATGGAGGATGTTAGAATGAAAATCCTAGGAATTGGAGGAATAAACTCCTTCTGGGTTATAAGGTTGTTCACATGAGGTAGGGCCTCTAGGAGGATTCATTTATTCAGTGATCCTGGCAACAAAGGATTCAAGTTGGCGGTCCATGTGTGCATTGATGTCATCTGTTTTGGCCTCTATGGATGAATGGATGGTGGAATGAATGGAGGAACTGATGGTGGACATACTGACATTGATTTTTTTAATTTCATTGTAGGTCTTGTAGATCTCATATGACAGAGAATTGAGGCATTTTTCAAGTTCTTGGTTACAGGTTTGAGCCATGGTGAAGGGAAACAAAAGGAATGGGGCTGGCGGGTCCACATAACAAGGGGTTATTGGTGAAGGGTACCACTATGATAAGTGAAAAGAGAGGAATCCAATGGAATAGGTGGAAAATATGGGTGTTGGGAATGGTGGTTGGGTCCATGGAAAAAAAAGGCTTACAAGTGATAGGTACCACTGCGATAAGGGTGAAGAGAGGATTCCAATGGGATAGGTTCCAAATAAGGGTGATGGAAGGAACACTACCTTTTTTAACTCCTTTGGATTTATACTTCAGTTTGAAGAATACTTTAGTGACAAAATGCCCAAATTGTTAACAGGGAAAATTGTGTGAATTTCGCAATAAGGATGTAGGATGCAGGGATGGGTGACAAAATTTCCCTTATGTTCCTTTTCTGTACTATTTTGTTCCCAAGGGTTAGGGTTTTCAGGGTTCCTATAAACAAGGGTTTTCCCTGTGCTATAGCTCTTTGATATACGCGTGGGGTCGAACAATAACACTCAACCCAATATCTCAGGGTACCAACTAAGGAGGCTTGACCATACCCTTAGTCATACTACCCAATTACTTTGTACTAGAGAGTATCTTCCCAAGTATTTTTCTCAATGTCATTATAACAGTCAGGCAATTGATCAACTGATCTAGAGATGGTTTCTGTTCGAAAACACATGTATTCCAATAGAGGAAGAACACCTTCAATAACCACTCAAAAAACCAGATCAAAGATCAAAACACCGATGTTTTGACATGGTAAAATACCTATGGGGGAACATCCACAAGCCTAGCCAACGTGGCCACTTGGAGCAACTTATTAATGCAAAAAGAAATTACAGAGATATTTATAAGAGAATTACTCACAATCGATCATCGACAAATGACCCTCCATGCTCTTTAAATAGAGATCATGGACTAATATGGTGTTAAGCCATGGATCAATGTCACTGATAAGATCGAGGAGGATATGAACTGTTGTATCACTCTATGTGGGGAACATATCATGATCGTCAGATTACCTAACTACAAATGCATACTAAATAAACACACTTTTACCTAACAACAAATTAGACCAAGTTGATCTTAACTAACTCCTAAGTGTCTAAATAACCTAACATTCCCCCTTAAGAACACCTTAGGATAGGATTGAAGGATTTACAAAGATGACACAATAGGAGAAGGAAGGAGGCATTAGAGCCTATCCCCTCTTAATGACAACTTCCTGAAATCCCAACATAGATTGAAGTCTGAAAAAATTCACTTCTATAAGAGACTTTGTGAAAATGTCTGCAACTTGATATTTTGTAGGGAAAAAATAACATTTCAATAAATCGATCATGAATGAGTTTTCTGATGAAGTGCATGTGTAGCTCGATGTGTTTTTTGCGCTGATGTTGAATTGGATCTTTGGTGATCTTAATGGTACTCTGATTGTCGCAACAAAGGGTAATCAGATGCTATTGCTGGAATCCAAACTCTAAAAGGATTTGTCGAAGCCACAAGGCCTCTTGACTTGCATTATCTACTGCTCGGTACTTTGCTTTTTGATGAAGAGAGAGAAATGGCTTGTTGTTTCTTACAGGTTGAAGTGATAGGTC